>JAVIWC010007456.1:600000-761008 GCA_031894815.1 Creontiades dilutus
GACCCTAGGAAAGGGGAAATGCTCATTGGCTGTAAGGGAGTAGTAGGAGGCGCTTGACACCTTGAGTAACTGTCAAACCAGTATACTGCAGATGTTGAAACCGGTTTCAGAGGCGAGTCACCTTGTCAAAATTGAAAATGGTAAGAGACAAGATGGTCTGGGTCAACATTTCTGATTTGTTAGTACATTTGAAAGCATAATTTTCATGCTGTTGAATCAATATGATTCAGCTAATTTGCTGAGTTTCTTGACAATCATTTCAAACTCGATTGTCTTTTGATTCTTCAGGGTGTCTAGCGGTCGGGAAAGTCGGGAATTAGTAATGAATTTAAAAACGGTCTTGAAGAGTCGGGAATTAGCAGAGAAATTCATATAAAAGTCTGAAATTTGTTACCAAAACAATATAGGTTGGAATTTACTAAGATTCAATAAGTACCTTGCATTTTATTTCGTCGAGGTCAAATTAACTGATAAGCCCATGACACCATTTTTATTCAATGAACTGACTCTCCTCATTAAAGGCATCATGGAAAGATTTGTAAAGAAAGAAAAAATGGGGGATCCAAACCTTTCAAATCTGAAAGTTTTTGAAAAAGAGGAAAATCTGTACAAGTCGGTTGTGAGGGTGAAAGAAATTGACCTAGGATATGCTACACGGTCTGCCTTGAGGAAATGTTCTCAAGTGAAAGAAAAGGACATATTTGGCTTCCGGAAAGACGTCAGAACATGCTACCAGCATCTTGTAGCCAAAATTCAGGAAAAGTCTCCATTGGCATATCCACTTACTAAGGCTGTGTCCTTTTTAAATCCCTTAGCTGTAGTTGTGGGTGAAGAAGGTAAAGAACAGTAAAAAACATGGAGGCTGCCTTTGATATCGAATGTGATCACAGCTTCTGATGCTGAATCAGCAGATCGTGAGTTCAAGGAAATAATCAGGTCCCCACTGTTCAAAATTAAAGCGGAGAAATTTTCCAGAAAAAGTGACAGAGTGGACAGTTTCTGGCTCAATGAAATGCACCAGAAAGAAAAAATTCAAGAAGTTATAAAGAAATGTTTGATCTTATCACATGGCAATGCCGCATTAGAAAGAGGATTCTCAGTAAATAAAGAAATCCTAGTTGAAAACATGAGCGAAGAGTACATGGTCTCTCGGAGGATAGTACATGATGCGGTCAGTGCAGCTGGTGGCCTCGGCATGTGGCATGTTCACCTGAAATAAAAGTTCTTTTTATTTTAATATAAGATGAATATATTACCGCGTAAAAGTCTGGAAATTTGTGGGAAAAGTCTGGAAAAAGTCTTGAATTTATTTTCGAATAATTGCTAGACACAATGTTCTTACTGGCCTCTGCTAGTTGACATGAGGTCGGTACTTCCTTACCCCATTCACCCCTTGCTTCTCCCTTTAGCCATCCCCTGGTCAAATATCCTTGACCACAATACATGAGCAAAGTTAAACGTTGTGGGTGACATTTAGGTGTCATCTGCTACTTTCGCTGTCCTGGGTCAGTTTGTAATGTTCAAAAAAAAATTACAGTTATGTGTGTGATATTGAGTCATTTTCTTCTAGCTGTAAACTTGCAATTGTGATTCAAGGCTGACTAAGCTGTGTGGGACACTTAGTTTTGTGATGAACAGGTTTTTCTGTCTTCTATCGCGGATTATTTTCATAAAAATTCATATTTATTTAAACTGATTTGTCCTAATATACTTGGTATTAATGTGAACTTCGTCTAATCGATAGGAAGTGAAGAAGAGGATGAAGCGACCTGGGCCCTTCATTGAGCCTCCCTTGAAACTACCGAAGCCGAAGAACATGGACAGTTTGATGCTTCCGCTTTCCAAAAGTTCCGTGCCGTTTGAATCTAATGAGTCCCAGGCACATGAACAGACTCCTCCTGGCTCCAAGCCTGGAAATCGTCCCAAACGAGGTGCAGCGCTCCGTGCTAGACAGGGTGTGAATGAAAGTTACAAGTTGATGGCTACTGCAAAACTTCGCCGCCCAACCAATTTCGGTGTCTCTAAATTCCAATCGGTATTACCAACCATCCCAGGAACGCCTGCTATCACTGAAAGTCATAATGGTAATATATTCTTCATTTCTACAGGGTGTATCAAATAAGGTGAGCAGTACTTCACCCACGTATTCTACTACCAATTTCCAACAGAAAGTTCGTTCCTCTGAACCACTTTTTTATGCGGAAGGAATGCCATGATAGCACTGTTAGGAACTATGAAAGTAAGCTATATTAAGTAAGTATCAGATCAAGAGCGCAGTTGGGTAAAAGCACCAATTGTTGACACTATAAGAGAGACAAATCATTCAATTCCGCGTGCTACAAAACTGTTCAAGAAAAAAACTTTTAAGTAGTTATTATGAATTGAGAGTTCCTTGTGAACAGTTTGCACGTATTGGACTTACCAAAATAGTTTTTTTTTTAATTATCACAAACAATTTTTTCAAACATGCCTTTTTGCACCTAATGTTGACACATTTTTTTCGAGAAAATTCCAAATGTTGACATTATCAGTTCCTAAAGTTGACACCAATTTGAATATTGACCCTTCGCTGTTCTGAAGTTGTTACTCAAGGCCTATAAATGAACAAAAGATATTCAAAACGTGTTAAAATATATTTCAAGGTTTTTGACATTTCAGCAAAGAATACATAGTTACATTTTTAGCCTAATATTAGGTAGACCTGGTAGGTGTGGGTATAAAAACTAACAGGTTCTGTGCCCACAATAATAACTGAACTCAGTATGATGGCCTTTCAGTCTGTGAAGAAGCCCCAGTCCCTGGGGAGAAACGTCGGAGGAATATTTTTAAAAAAATATATAAAACTAGACTAAAAGGCCATCATACTGTGTTCAGTCAAATGAACCAGTCCAACAAATCAAGAAAGTGCAGAACAATAACTACATAACTAATGTATTGATGATTAATTAGTTATTTATCAGTTCTTTAATAACGTTTTCTATTCAAGAGAAAAAAAAGATGTCAACTTTAGGAACTGAATGTCAACATTTGGATCAGACGATGTCAACTTAAGGTTCCACTCCCTTGAATTAAGAAATTCAAGCGTCTTGATACACTACGAAATTATTCCCATCCAAATATCACCTTAGCAACCAAATCAACGATTTCCTCTAATGTTGACACAGGTGTCAACATTAGGACACTACACTATTTCGTGAGATCTAATGATGATACCATACATAACCGTGGTTTTCAGTTGAAATTTAGGATATTAGTGCATTACGCTTCTTCCTTATGTTATTCATATAGCGAAAGATTTGAAATAGTAATTTTTACTCGCAATATTTCACTTAAAAAGTCTAAATTTGTCGACTTAACTCACTACGATGTTGGACAAGGTTGCCGTCCTTCGCTGGAGTATCTGCTTCAGCTGTCATCGGCTTCAATGTCACCCAGATGGTTTATACAGTATATTATAATCAGTGGAGGCGGCCGACCTCAATAACTACTTTTTTATCAGCAGAATGACGCCGATTTCGAGTACCTAGTTCACACCACGGTTAGTAGAAGAAGACGGTAGGGGTCATTAGGAAGCGAGTGGCGGCCTCGTGACGTCACTGGTGAAGACCAGACCAGGCGCTCCGTTTCTTTTGCATTAAACTAAACGTTTTTCGGGAAGCGCCGTGTGGTTCAACCTAGATCCTCCTTCTGTACTTGTTCTGCTAATTGTATTGTATTATGTTTAGTATACTGGCTGCATCCATTTATCTACTATACTCCTTATCAGCAGTACCTGCACATACCTATGAGGTCCTCTAACTATTTCTTCGGTTGAATCAAAACATAAATCACCATTAATTTTCATCTCATCAAAGCCGATTACTACGTCTTTCTCGAACTCGGAAAACACTTGTGCTTGTGCTTTTAAAATATTCAAACTAAGGTGAATGAAGCCAGGAAAGCCAGGAAGTCACTGAAAACTGACGAATCCGCCTCTTGATAGTGCTCTCACTTGGAAGTGGGTAATTCAGTAAATTTTTTGCAAAGTGAAATGCTTTATATGACAAAGAGCGCAAAGTAATAGCCTTCGCGATATCATCCGTCGACCAACTCTTACATCTTCGCTTTAACAGTGCTTGCTGCTGATTCGATGAAAAATGGCCATCAAAAACCGATGTCATGTTTCGAAACTTAGCTAATTCTTCCGTCAGCTCTTCAAGACGTAGCTTTAAAATTTCATTTTCTTTCTTCAACCTCATATTTTCACTAAAAAGGAACAACATTTCTGACGGCTGTTCGCTGTCACCCGTCTCAATGGATATCGTGGCCACATTTTCGTCTAAACCATTCGTAATCTCATCCATCACATTTTCATTTGATTCTTTTAATGGTGATTTCAAAGATCCTTCAATTCTTTACTCGCATTCCATTTGTTTGTTCTTACTTTCCAAGCCAGAGAAGAAGGTGTATTTGAATCGCCCAAGTAACTACTTTTCGGCAGGAATAAATGCGGAACCGCATCCGGTTTAGCTCAAATTTAGGATGGTGTTGAGCAGTTCATTTATCAGCGATGTAGTCCGTGTCATCAAAATGAACAGAACAGACACGCGAATGATCCACCGAAAATGCGTCAGCCCGCTTACAAACGTTCACCCACAATATTTTGATCGCAATATTTTTTCCTTTGGAAAACGGTGAAAATGAAATTCGTACTTTCTTTTAGGTACATTGTAATTGTCACAACCAGCAATTGCATTGCACACCATATCCGAGCTGAGCTGTTTAAATGAGCTAAAGAACTTAAGACTGTGCCCGGTGTTGGGCGAGGGTAAAATGGAACGGTCTTCACCAGACACGTCACGTGAGTTGGGTTTTCCCCGAGCGTCGAGCTGATGACCCCTACCGCCTTCTTCCACTAACCGTGGTTCACACTAGCAAATGGCGCTATGTCTTGTCGCTGCCGGCGGGGCAGCCCCGTACGGAAGAGGGGGGTCACCTGATGCGACACATCAGAAGCTGTCACGACACAGTGCATCAGACAAATGTGAACGCTCCTATGAAACCGGTACCGTTCTGATGCGTCACGACACGTCAGACAAATATGAACGCGGCTTTAGGATCCAGTCCTTGATGACGTGCCTGAGACCCACAGGGCACACTATGAACTATGATATTTCTAATCTGTGTTATCTCTATTTCCACCTAGTCGTAGCTTCATTTCATTACTACACTTTGATTTATAAAGACGTTCCAGAATCCACCCACTTGACACTCTTGGTGTAATAGTAATGACTACTTCAGTAATTCTTTCTCCTGCCTTGAAATAATAATTATTTATTATTTAATTAATTCTCAGGTCCCAGTGCAGCCAGTGGTTCAAGTACATTCGTCCTACCTGCTCCAGCACCTTCATCTTCATCCGAACAAGATGTTTTCAAAATACCCAGAGTACCCTGTTTCGAACCACCAGAGATTGAAGTAAGTTCGATATAGCCTCTAAATATTCCATATTCTTCTTCTGTGAATGTATATAGAAAAAATTAAAAAAAAAAAATCCCATCTTTTCCGATGATTTCATTTGTCTAAAGTGGTTTTGGTTTCCAGGAAAAGGTTGTAAGAAAAAGTAAACGAGATCGAACTTCGAAGAAGAACAGAAGTCAATTAATTCCGGTAAACTACATATAATTCGTAGCATTCATTGTCTACCTTTTATTTATTTATTTTATTTTCTTGGAGAAATCCGTTAAACTTGGAAAGTACCTTCCAAAATCATATCTGAGCAAATCGTGAAGAAAAACATTGTTCGCTTAATATGCAATATCTTGATTGCGTTTTTTGGGATAACGATTTTAATTTTCTCTACATTATCTATTACATTTATTCCCAAATTATTATTAAGATATTTATTTGATGCAGTAACAATTATAACTGCTTTTTAGTGCTGCTCCTTCATGTCTGGTATTAAGATCTCAAAGTAGGAGAGTTTTTTCTATGGTTCCCCTTTCCCGTTCATTGAGACTGCTACACCTGAGCATGTACCAGGATCTGGAATAGAAACTGACATTTCTCCACTTGAAAAGGACTTGTTTTAACTTGTGACAGCATTTCTGCGTTCAGCGTTGAATTTCGTACTCGCCTATTGCATTTTCATCATCAAAAACTAACTTCTGTGGAGGTTATATGTTGAACTTCAACTAACTCAGAATAAAGACGCCATTTTCTATCTTGTATTTTGTACAACGTGGTTTCCTGCTGATTGTTGAATAAATAAAGTTAGCTCACTCAGCTGATTAAGGAGGAGCACATCATGTTATTCTTCTAATCATGTTCCAGAGAGTTATCCTATCAAATTTCAATTTCCTTGAGTGAACAGGAAAGAATTTAGCTCATTCAGCTGATTAGGATGAACCCCGTAATTTCAATCGCCCCTTCATGTCCCACTGAGTTTCCCTATCAAATGTCAACTTCCTAATGTGAGCAGGAGAGAATTTAGCTAACTCAACTAACTTGTAAAGAGCCTTTCATTTCAATCGTGTCTCAGAGTTTTACTGTCAAATTTCAACTTTCTAGGGCGAGCAGGGGAAATTTAGCTCATTCAGCTGATAAGTATTAAACCCTTCATTTCAATTGTCTCTTAATGTCCCAGAGAGTCTCCCTAACAAATTTCAACTCCGTAATGTGAGCAGGAGAGAATTTAGCTAACTCAACTGACTTGGAAAGAGCCTTTCATTTCAATCGTCCCTCAGAGTTTTACTGTCAAATTTCAACTTCCTTGAGTGAACAGGAAAGAATTTAGCTCATTCAGCTGATTAGGATGAACCCTGTAATTTCAATCGTCCCTTCATGTCCTGCTGAGTCTCCCTATCAAATGTCAACTTCCTATAATGAGCAGGAGAAAATTTAGCTGCCCAGCTGATTGGGACGAAGCCCTTCATTCATTCGTCTTTTCTGTCCCAGTGTGTCTCCTTATCAAATTTCAACTTCCTTGGGTGGACAGAAGGGAATTTAGCTGCCGATCTGATTAGGATGAAGCCACCTGTGTCCCAATCAGTTTTCCTATCCAATTTCAACTTCCTAATGTGAATAGGAGAGAATTTAGCTGATCAGAATCGAGTCTATTTCAATCAAGCCTTCATTTAAATGTGATATGCTAGAGTGGAAAGCTCAATTAAATAGTTTGAATGATTTGGTTCCTCTACATTCACAGTCATCGATTCCAAGGGAAAACTCTCTAATATCTCTTACTGCAGTAGGCAATGTGTTGTTGATTGTCGTGGTACCATAGGAATCTGCTCAAGAACAAGCATTCATACCTCAAGCTCCAGTCATTTATCTAGAAAAATAACTCTGAATTCAATAACGTTTATTTAAAATTTCTAGGAAACTGGAAGAGTTAGCAGATCTCGAGCTTCGAAGAGAACGGCGAACACCAACGCAGATGAACAATCAGAATCGCCCGACAACCCAGAGGCAACTTTCAAAAAAAGTCGCTTGGTATGTACTGACCAAGATTTATAATTAATTTCTGTGATTCGCAAATCAATGTATCGCTATTTCTCATATTGAGCTGTTGCAAAAGAAACTGGTCGCCTAACGCCTGTTTCCAAAGAGCCCTCTTTTTCTGTGACCTAAACATCAAAGCAAGATATCGTTGCAAATTCCATCATTTTTAATATTTCAATTATACCAAAAATGATTATTGTTTATATTATTCATATAGATATAAACAAATTATATATCTCTCCCTCCCTCGCGTCCTCCTTGTTTAGCAATGAAGAATCAATTCCTATTTAAAATTAAAATCACTGTTAAATCGGGTTTATCATTATAAAATCGTTTATTATTCAATTGGCTTGCGTTCATGATTTGAATTTCTACTAAGCTTTGGAGTGTGCGTGTTTCACAAGTGATAGAGCGGTTATTGAATTTCAGGAGATATGCATGGAGCACTTAAATCTGTTCTCAACCAAAATACCTATTTGGATTGATCAGTTGATCACATTTGTGTGCCTCCTGAAATTCAATAATCGCTCTGTCACTTGTGAAACACGCACACTCCAAAGCTTAGTAAGAAATTCAAATTATGAACGCAAGCCAATTGAATGATAAACCCCAGTGAAAGAATACGCAGCGTTTTTTTTTATGGTTATCAGAATGCTCCAACCCGTGTATCGGGTACAAAGCCTTTTAGGAGTTCACTCCAGTATCCACATTACTACATCACTACGTCACTAGGTTACTGCTATCAAAACAAAAACAATTATAAACCAAAACCCCAGTGAAAGAATTTGCAGCGTTTCATGCATATCAGAATGCTTCAACCCGTGTATCGGCTACAAAGCCTTTTAGGAGTTCACTCCAGTATCCACATTACTACATCACTAGGTTACTGATATCAACAGAAAACGAGAATAAACCAAAATAACGCAAATGTTGGCACCATAAATCTGGCCATACATCGGGGATGGTTTGACCTACGGACCTGGGGAGGGGCTCATTCGATTCCTCGTGGAAAGTTCTTCAAAAAGAGTTCAAATTTAGGTTCCTTCGACTTTTTTTTGAGGTTTTTAGGGGTTTTACAAAACTTTGACAACCCTTAAGGGGCACTTTAAATTAAGTGAGAGAGCTGGCTCGAGAATTGGGGCGTCGTCGGACCAACATGGATTTTTCCTGAAAATCTCAGCTTTTTTGCTTCAGCCATTTGGGAGAAATCGTGCGTACGGCGGAAGGACGGAAAAATTTGTATTGCAGATTCGGATTTTACACCCTTTGAAACGTAAACCATGAAATTTTCGGGGGGGGGGGGGGGTTAGCTTTTTTTTTTTTTTTTTTTCAAGAGAATAATAAATCAAAAGTGAAATCCTACTACTCCTTAATTTAGTTATATATCATTCGATGATTGGTCAAGAAGTCATCTCCTTGGTCGTGTTGTTTAGAACTGAAGTATTTTACCCAAATTGTATGCTGAGTGGGATACAATGTTAATAATCATAGACCTTTTCTGCAATTTTCCCATTGTTTTGATAAAATCAGCATCACAATCAGGCAAGGCATTCAGCGATACATTATTCCTTGACTTCTTTTCTCTGTTTCTATGTTATATACTTTATCAAGAGACAGAACTTATTTAGCTAAATTATTCTTCTTCTAGGAACAACCAGCTTCTAATGAAGAAGAGAGTGCAGATGTGGAAGTCATTGAACCTGACCCAGTTGAGACGAATAGTTCGAAAACCACGACCAGAACAAAGAAAAATAAACTGGTAAGTTTATACCACTTTCTTCATGCTTCAATTATATTTAATGGTTTGTTTTTTATCGATTTATTTAATTTTACAGCCGGAATGTGATTTTGTAGCACCTAGCAATGTTGCCGCATTTCTAATTTTCCTTATTTCTTTAATAGGTGAATGCCTCCACTACGTCACCAAAGGAAGCCGACGCAGTAGCACCAATGGAATCAACCGGCACAAGAACTCGTACCAAAGCCCTCAAGAAAACATTCAGGTACGTGGATGTTCATGGACTCTTTTACCACCTTAGAGTTTATGGCAGGTGGATCCTGACCATCTTACACTGAAGATGTTCACAAGCTGTTTTGCGACAATCATGATATCAGACATTTGAGTTTAATCAGTGAGCATTCTGATAACACTATCTACTTCAAGGTTATACTGGAAACGATCCACCAATCCTAGTGATTCGAATAAATAACACTTTTTTTAATAGCACTTTGAAACCAGTCAATCAGTTCTGCCGCACCCTGTAGTAAGGACACGAGTCCATCACTCAGAAAACTCAATTTCTAAATTTATTTATTTCAGGACAATGGGCCTTCTACGACAGTTGATGTACCTGATACCGAATTAGTGGAAACTGCAGATGTCGTTGAACAAGAAGACACTACTACAACCCTGAGGTCAAGGACCAAAACGATTCGAAAAAATAAAGTGGTATGTATCTCTACAATAAAAACTGTTGATATGAAAGCTATAAGCTTCCGTAATCCATATCATGATTGTATTTACAAATCATTCCAAGGCATTGACTAGGAGGCTTTTCAGTATGATCTCTACCTGCGCAAAACTTTAACAGATTCAGTCTTTCAATTCGTTCTCTATCGATCAAGCAAACCAATTCCTCAATTTATTTATTTTTATTTATTTTTTTTTTTTTTACCAGGGTAATGTGCCTTCTATTGCAATTGAAGGACCTAGTACCGAATTAGTGGAAACATCAGTAGCTGTTCAACAAGAAGAAACTACATCTCTGAGGTCAAGGACCAAAACTATTCGGAAAAATAAAATGGTATGACTAGAATAGAATTTCATTTGTTAGAGGCCTTTACAGGCAATAAAACCTGAACTTAAACTACACAAGTGTAAAAATTGTAAAAACTATATCGAAAAATAGGAAACAAGAAAAAAATTAAGGTTACGAAAACTGCATTAGTAATTTAAAATACGTATTACAAGTCATTTTTTTGAAAATCGCTTACGCTTAGATAACGTTCTTGTTCAATTAGTTCACGTTTTATGGTACTCTTGAAATGTTTTGAGGGGAATTGTCTTTATTAAGGACATTGGACATTCGGCAACACATTTGGTGGGGTTTGGAAGGCATCGATGGATTAAGTCTGGTTTGCAGGAGATGGAAGTTTCTACGAGATCTGGTAAATTAATTTTGGTATCCGAAGAACAAACGCTCAGATTGATCTTCACATGATAGTACAGATGGTACTTTTTTGCAGTTTGAAAATGATTTAAGCATGCTCAGAGTTCACACAATATGAAATACAGCTTGTGAAACATGCGTGATACACAATGATCAGAACCTCAGGGGAAACAGAGTTGGTCAAAAAGGAAACGGCAGGATGTCAGCTTTGAAGAAAGCTCTTCAATATGGATGAGCCAAGGCAACCTCTTTTCCTGTACTCCCAAAACAGCCATGGAATCTTTGAGGACACTGTTCAGTTTGTATTAAGATTTTTTAGTTTTGGTATCATGTGTTGGTAGTGCACTATCTATTTACCATTCATGAGCAGACATGGATCCTAGACAGAACCCTTTTGTATCTGCTTGGAAGAGCGCTGAGAAAGAATGGGCTAAGTCGATTTTAGAGTTGAATGAGTTAAGACTGATACTGTGTGGGTTGAGGGTAGCCAAATACAGTGGTGTGGTTCAAAACAGCTGTTGAGTATTTCGTACACAGTGAAAGAACAGATTCATGTGAGCAGCAGTCCAGGGAAAGAATGGGTTAACGTAGAGCTGCCACCTTTATTCATCATTGTTGGTTTTTCTACCAATCTGAATTCCAGTTCCACAGTTCACAGTCCTCACCTTTCCTGACCAGCAGCTGACTCGGTACAATATTTTTCAATCGGTCCAGTACATTGAGTTTTGATTTATTCCTAATTTACTGCATTGTAGGCCAAGTTGTGGTAAGTGTAGTGATCGTCTTCAGTGTCAGTGGTTCCTCGAATCCCTCGTAATCGTAAAATTGCGGAAGAAGATGCCTCATCCCCACGCCCTTAACAGGCAATTCATAGGTAAGAAAGAAATTTCCAGGGAGGTTAAGATGACGGTATATAAGAACACCTATGTGCCAATACTAACATATGGAAGTGAAACGTGGGCTCTTACCGAGAAACACCTCAGCTCCCTGCAGGCACAAGAAATGAGATACCTACGGAAAGTCGAAGGAAAGACGAGAAGGGACCGTATCAGGAATACCAGATTCAGAGCCATACTAAACGTAAAGCCACTAGCGCATACAATTAAAGAATCGCAGCTGAGATGGGCAGGCCACATGTGGAGAATGGATAGGGATCGACTGCCAAGGAGAATAATGGAAGCAAGGCCCCAGGGACGAAGACCAAGGGGCAGAAGAAGAATGACGTGGTTGGATAACGTGGAGGAGTCACTGAGCGAGGGGTCTAACCGTGGAAGAAGGAAAAATTACAGCCCAGCAAAGACCCAAATGGCGATCTCTTTGCCAAACCTCGACACCTTAGGGTATGAAGAGGACGAATAAGTAAGTAAGATGCCTCATCCTCTGATATTGCGTCCAGGTTTCCGACTACAACCAGGAAACAAAAAGTAACAAGGACTGTTGATGCTAATAAAAAAACTCAGGATTCAATCTCATACAGGTGGCACTCGTTGCAACTTCCTGAAGCTCAAAAGTTTTGTTGTCAATGGAACTGGGAGGCTATTTGTCATTTTAACCTTTTGGAAGATCGGATTGTGGAGAATTCCCTCTTAGCTAGTCTCATCAGTGGAGTTTATGTAAATTCTGTGGAGAGTAGGGTTGGGATTTTTTGAGAAACTTGCCCGCAACTAGTGTGAGAACGTCGATCATTATCAGACACAATATCCCGTTCTTTCATATTCTTTTGTTTGTGGCTAAAAAATGTATATTCAAAATTATCTTTGTTCCCAATGTACTAAAATTTCATCACAGTTCAACATATCATTTATGTTCTCGTAATGGGAAAATTTGATTCTATAATTGTGCTGCATGAGTGGAAATTTTTTGATCTTATGATGCTTAAAAGTGATAATGGTTGTTATCTTTAGTGTTTTTTTTTTTTTTTCGTAATAGGACACCACAACAACATTGAATGCTGGTGACAAGGAACCATTAGATGTGCCAATGGATGCTACTAGAACTCGGACCAAAACTCTCACAAAAAATAAGTTGGTAAGTCACGCTACAGAATAACAATATCAGACCATTGCTTATTTTAATTCCACCATTACTTTTCTGATGGTTTGGTGACTATTGAGTTCTCACAATGACAAGGATCTTGGTTGGCAAAACTAGTTGCAGAGGTGGAACTAACTTATGATAGTCTTATGCGAATGTTCCCTGCAATTGCCACACCTGCGCATACCATTTACTACCGAAAAGGGCTCTTTTATTTAATCGGCCGCAATCCTATCTTGACTTAGTAGATTCCCAATCTGTCCTGATTCTTACCCGTGTAATTTGATAAAGGCCTGGCAGTGTTTCAGTGGTTTTCATGAAAGAAAATGTGAATATGAAACAACGAAAAGGAAGAACAGTAAACAAATAATGAATATGGGGCCTCACCTTTGTATGGTGGAAGGGGTTCAATGCTACCAACATGACAGTACCAAATATTGCTACTTTTCTTCAAAAATCACCTTTAGTAAGCTTTCCTGCCATGGCTCGAGCAGCCTGAAAGTTCCTTTACATTGTGGTAACCCTTTAGTTGCCTTTTTCGATCTGCTTAGTTATTATGATGAGACATTAACTTTGATTTGCTTTATTTTCACTTAATATAAGATTATTGTTTTGCATTCACTGTTATAGCTGTTCATATATTGGTTGAAACAACATGTAGATATATTCCTTTGAAGCCACCTAACATGAAAATGAGTATCGTCAGCAAATGTTATAAAGCGCACTCTGTTGTCACTGAGAAACTTTGGCAGAATGTTGATTAATGTTGATGTTTTCCTCTGACCCGAACCACCTCGAACCATCCCTCACCATCTCTATACGTTCTTGATCATCATTGTTTAACAAATCAAAAAACACATTGACTGCCCCAGAATCCACAAGCCCAATCTTCGGTGCATTAACTGGTTCACATCAGAATTCTCTGAAGCAGCAATGTATGCCGAGCATCAACTCGAAATATTGCGCCACTAGAACTGCTTTAAGAAAAATATAATCAGTCCAATGATTTACACCACTTTGTTTGATGACGTTCATATCAGTTAATAAACCAATTGTGTTAGTGAAAATTATTGCAACTTCGCTTTTCCTGAATATTCTGATAACTCAAACTTTGATTTGTATTCCAAATCTTCGATCAGAAGACAGTATTATCAAATCATTTATCTTTCAGTATGTTGTAATTGTTTGCGTGTCACGAATTTAGTTGTGAGTTCATTGAAATAATAGTTGAATGGTCAATGTCATAATACTCTGATATCAACTTTTCTTTCAAATTTGTTATTGGTTGCTGTAGTTCCATCGAAGTATGTTTAATTGTTAATCTTGGTTTCCTAATATAGAAAATCCTTTTAAATATCATTCATTTTTATTAATTGGTAATTTTTATGATTGATTAGGCTCAAGAAAGCTCAAAGCTGATATCTAGTCAATGTGAGGGTTCAACAGCGGATAATGATACTGCTGCAGCTGAAGTTCCAAAAGCTACCGTCAGAAAATCGAAGTAAGTTTTCTGATGAACATGTTACTTGTGTACAGTACGTAGTTGGAGATGCCTCGCTTATCAAATTGTCGTACTACTTGGAAATTTCTCATCTTGTTTCTCCATAGATCGCCTAATTTGAAGAACCCCTTGAACAACACGAGGACGATCAATTCAGGTGGCTCTCCTCTCAAAGGTTTTGAACCCATGGATACGTTGGATGCACAAAATGAATGTGACATCATGGCTCCACTGCAAGGTATTTTTTAATTTTTTCTGATTGATTCTTGACTTGGTATCCACCACAAGTTGATGTTACCTGTTAGTTTTCGTTAGCCATTCCTAAACCAAAAAGAAATCATTAGGTGAACACCCTGGAAATGTTGAGAGGTAACAATAAGATTGATTGAATAAGCAAATTAGCATCTATCTTGAGTTGACTATCCTCAGTACTCTCCAGATCTGGCTCCGAGTAATTTTCACCTATTCCCACAGCTTAAGCAATGAAGGTGAAGTAGAGCAGTTTCATGGAGGTTATATACGATTTTTAAAGTTTTTTTTTTAAAAGTCTCTCAGATGCCCCTCATACTTAGTAAAAAATGCAGTTTTGGATAGCATTCTATATCACGGTATATTCTTGATTAATATCTCAAATATTATCATCTGATTTTTTTCACGTTTAGATTCAAACAAACGACAGCACGAGCCCGTTAGCGAGGCAGATGTTCCTGGGATGAAACGTCAGAAGTCCGGGGATGATCCTGTGGAAGAACTTGTTGAAACTATTCTTCATAATGCGCCTCGCACGAGAAGCAAAATGAGAGATTTAGCCGAGTCCCGATCGCGATCCGCGGAATCTCGAACGCCTGGACAGGGGAAGGAAAATTCTGGTATCCTCCCTGCAAACTTCATCATTGGACATTTAACTGGAGGCGGTAAGCACGCAACTCCCTTGGCAATCTTGAACATATCTCCAAGATCGAAAACGCCTATAGGCTCGGCTACTCGCAACAAGCCTGCTCGGTTCGTGAAAGAGAATATCAAAGACACTGAGAAAGCGAAAATGGCCGAAAATCGAAGGAAAGAAGAAGAAGCGTTGAAAAAGAAACAAGAGTTGATGGAACTCAAAAAGCTGGAAATCAGGAAACAAAGAGAGGCCAAAGTCAAGAAGGTGGCAGAATCAAGAGCGGCCGTCGAAAAGGAGAAGATGATGCAGCTTGAGAAAGAAAAGAAGGAGAGGGAAGAAAAGGAGAAGCAGGCCAAAGCAGAGATGATGAGACTGAAGGAAGAAGCGCTGCTCAAGAAGAAATTGCTGAACCAGCAGAAAGCCCAAGAAGCTGAGGAGCGACGTCAAAAAGAAGAGCAGTTGAGGTACGCAGATCCTTTCTACTAGTAAATTACTATCTGTAGTATTATACAGGGTGTTTGTTATGAGAACGATGAAACAGGCATCGATTCAGCAACTAATTTGCAACATGTAGATCTGGACTAAAACTCACTGGGTGGGGGTTTTGGGCCCCTAGCATGGAAGCCTGTTGGCTTATTGTACTTTCCTGTGAGTTTTGCATTTAATCAAGGAGATTCAGCCCCTTAGTAAGGGGTTTAATGCCCTTGATTAATTGTTCGCTTTGAGTAGATCTCATTGGGGTTGGTGCCCCAAAGGGTTCAAATCTGCGAAAGTTAAGTGCTGGCTACTCAAATATTACGTGGGATGCCGTTTCGTCAGTCTCCTCACATAACTTGCATAGGGTTGAAGTTTGTGTTTTGCAGTGTAGGGGAAACCTTGGGAGTGCAAAAAGTTGATATGGTTAGTTGGCCTTTTCCGATTCTTGAATCAGTTGCCTTCAAGCGTCATCCTCTGAGAATGGGGGACATTACCGCATTCAGCTCAATGGAAGGGGCAACTATACCATTCCATCACTCACACACTTCTGAAAGTACGACGCTGCAAGTTTAGCCACACTTGGGACCATCCTACATTTTTCATCTCCTAAGAATTATATCTTCAGAATAGAAGTTTTAAAATTGTAGTGGCCCTCAGTAAAACTCAGACTCCTGTAGGTCCCTACAGACTACATTCTTCATCTAGACTCGTCTTAGCTCTCTCTTAGTTATTCTATGTAATTGATAAACCAGCCTTGAGAAGAATATTCCATTAAGAAGAAATTTGATTGCGTTCTATAATAATTTGGGTATCCAATCGTCCAATTAATTACATTATCAAGTCCCCGTAGAGAATTATTCGATTGCATTCTATAATTAAGTACACCACCACACATTCTAAAGGAGAATAAAAATTTGTAAACCCAATATTATTGCTCATTAGGTTGGCGAAACTCCGTGAGCAAGAAGAGGAGCAAAGGAAGGCGGCTGAAGCTAGGCAGAGGCAGGTGGAGGAAGCGGAGCGTCTTGCAGCACTCAGGAAAGTGCAGCTGAAGGAAGAAGAACAAGCAAAGTGAGTATTGATTTCCTCTCTATGGGAATCATGACAATTATGAAGATCAACTCAAAGATACAGTCCATTCTTCATATTTTGGTTCTGACTAAAGGTTGCAGAAGGCCAAATATGGCTATTTGGCGTTTTAGGCCATTGGGAACTATAATTTCATGTCTATCTGTCTTTTGTGTGTGTCAGAAGATCCTTCTAAAGGTATGTCTGCATTTGTGCAACTTTTGTTCATCAGAGGCATTCGTCATAGTGCAAGGTGTGACGCATGTGATGAATCCCAAGAGGCGTGAACAGTAGGGGATGGGGTAGCTGCACGCTGTACCGCAAGGGTTGGATTTTGTGCGTCACACCATTCATCTCGCGTGAGCTTTCCATTGAAAAAGGGCCGTCTTCGAGTTTTTTCATTATTTATAAAATGTCTGATGGGAAGGAAACGCTTGAATTACAATAAATTTACTGCTCTCTGGAATGTAAATGATAAAAAGTACACTACCAAAATCTTGCGGAATGATGCGTTGGCCATTTTGGGTGCAAAGTACAAGTTGGACAACAAACGTGTTGAAAACAGAATTTAAAGTATCTTATCAAAAGAAGTAAACTCGCATCTTCTGCTGACTCCATTGCGAGGATTGAAAGACACCTGACGGGCAAATGTGAACAGAAATTGCTTGCTTCTAGGGCTTGCGTCAGAGGCAATCTTCATGAGGCAAGTTGAAAGACGAAAACGCACAAGTGTAGACATACCTTAACAAGGTTAAATCGTCGAGGAACGTGCAATTTTGGCTGTAGATGGACCTCTATGAGTTTCATTGGTTGAAATCAATTCAACTTACGTAATCCTCCATATTTTCCATCCATATTGTGCGTTAACTTACAGTGGCATGCTATAATTTGCCTTGCTCATTGTTCGCTTAATCCCAGTGGTTGAAGATTTGAAGATGGAGTTAGGTTACCGGTATAGTCCTCGTTTGCGTCGAAAAACACTACGAATTCGGTATGACTGCGCCAGAAATGGAATGACGCCGTTGGTTGAGTTTTCAAAAAGCACTTTATTTATATGAACGCGGAGGTGAGATGTTACGAGATTGAACGATGAAACAACACTAAGCGTAAGGGTGGAAGGGAGGTGCTTTTATAGGAGAGTATTCTAGTAACAACGCACAATAAGGAGGGAAAAAATGGGGAGGATTATGTAAGTTACATAAATCAGCTCTTGCACAAAATTAAAATCCTTCAGGCATAATTTTCTCAGATTCTTAGTGGTCTGATCATGCTACAATTTTCTGAAGAGTCAAATGGAAAAAAACAATATGATAATCTCATAACCATTTCATCATGATTGTACCATTAATAGTTTATGCGCATGCGCAAAAGTGAAATCCTTGTAACGAGTCTAATCACATTTTCGTCCGATTTTGATGTAATTTTCAGGGAATATGCTCGGAAATCAATTCATCGGTTTATTCGTATGCGCTAGCGTTAAACCCACCAATCATCATTTGTGGCTTGATCACGCTACACATTTTAAATTAGTTGGGGAAGAATGGCCTAATATTCTCATCGATTTCAACACGATCGTATCATTATTTTATCCGTTGTAGGATTAGCGTGACAGGCTGTGCAATACATTTCGACTAACCTTATGAAGGCGTGGATGTCTGCAGAAACATATACTGCGGTATTTCTGTACCCTAAATCACTAGCAAGCTTATCTTTCACATCTTTCGGGATTATTGAATATATTACAATGATCTATGCGTTATTTTACGAGAGAGCTACGTGCCACTCCCAATTTAGCTGACGTTTTTCTATGAGAAGGTCTCTACATAACTTACTACAGCCGTCTCAGACCAAAATATTTGTGAAAATCATTGGTTAAATTGACTTGGGGATCATGTTAGAAGTTGTCACGCAAGATGTATGACGACGTTAAAATCTGCGATCCCTGTACATTCGCCTGATCGAGTGATGCTTAGTTCTGAAGTGACTTCAATTTTTCAGGAAATTTGTTGTTTGGCAAAAACCAATATTCTGTTTTTCTTTGATTAACCAAGCTACTACCCGATCTTTAAGAGATACCAGAACTTAGTGTGCTTGATGGTTGTGGGGTTGTGGAGTTCCCCTTGAAACTGCTAACCCTGAGCCTTTTGGCTTCAGTGGTATCCTCTGGGTGTTGCTGACATAATTGCTTCAACCTTGAAAAGGGCAACAACTCACTCCATTGCCTCCCTGTTGCACTGTTTACACTCAGGATTCGCTAGGCTTTTGGTTAGAATTATGTTGAGATAAGGTAGCCATAAAAAGTTGATTTTGACTTTTCACAACTTCACCTCATAGTGTTGGTTTGCTCATCTCTACAGACAGTTACAGAAAGTCGAAAGAGTGCCAAGAACCGCAAGAACCGAGTCTACCACTGGCAACGATAATCCACTGTAGTTCAAAACTCTCTCAAGACTCCTCATGGAACGCTTGGCTTTCCCTGAACTGTTTCTACCTAACCTAACTTATCTTAATTATATAATTCATTTGAAGCGCGTTCTACTTCTGCACAGAATACATCAAATTATGGAACGAACTAGTTAAGTTTACCCAAAGGCGTCTTTCAATTCTTGATGAAGTGGTGAACCTTTTAGAATGCCTCTTGGGGAAAAAATCCATTAATTTTATCCATTTATTTTACAAATTCTCCAAAACAACAGAACGTCGTCAATTTAAAAGACGTAAACAAGGTCTAAGTGGGTGGATAGTACATTTCCATCCTTCAGGTTCTGTACTCCTCGTGTGTGGTTAAATTGGCATTGAAGATGTGGTCGCTTTTTTTAACTTTGCATGCATGCTATTAAAAGCATCCAATGAGGAGCCAAATTTTTTTATTAAATTTCGTGTGAAATTCGATTTTGCATTTTAAAAATTGTGGATTTCCATTTTTAAGAACGTTGCAAGTTACTAAGTTACGGTTTACTATTTCTGAATCGGTTTGCCCCCAAATCAGATCAGTGGAATACAGATAATCACAGTACTGTACCACCCACGATGCTCAGGGGCTGTCGCCGGCCACTCCAGTATCCATTAGAGAGTTTTTCCTCCCTGCCGTCGGCGACCGTATGGTGCGATTATGCGTTGTGATACTAGCGAACCTAGCGGTAGTTGATTGACCTAGACCTTACACAACAGGAACCACTGCTCGAAGCAGTGTGGAAGCGGAACCAGGCGTGGGCTGTGTGGTCTCAAGGGAGGTTTCACTGATAACAGTGTTATAGAGTTAGCAATTCTTTCAGGAGATTCTTCGTCAAAGACGGTGTTGAGCGCATTCTATTGGGATTTTGTCCAACCATTAATTTTCTTTCCGCTCTCTCTAGAGCTTGAATTTGAATGGAGAAAGAAAAATGACTCGGAGCACTGGGAGAACATTCTTTTTTTGGACAATACAAATGCGAGTGACAATTGCCGTGTTGACTTTGAGGCAACCTACTAAACTGAATGAAATGTTCGACCCGTTTGAAGTGAGTCATTTATTTATGTAAATCGAGGTTTCAGTCGTTTGCAAATCGTCCGTAATTTATAACTCAAGTAAACTTCGCTTATGGAAAATGGCGGCCGAATCAAAACATGGATGTAAGGTTATGATAAGGACCGTTTGACAACGGGGGGAGACACCGCAAGGAGACCACGTGACCTCTTGAAAAGTTAGCATCTGCCTTTCGTTTCCCTAGGTTTGCGTTCAACACCGTTTGCCACCGTAGGGAGGAAAAACTCTATTCTCGCTCATCCTAACGTTACAGGCAACCTTCGGATTCTGTCAACTGGGGAGTGAATGGATGATCATTTAGCAACCTGGGGTGGTTTCATTCATTTCATAGAACTAATTTCTATCTTAATCAAACGACATCAAAAACCACCCTCTTAAGTCGAAACTTTTTGATTTGTCAATTTTACAATGGTTAGAATCCTTTAGCCCTCCGGGTTATTTGATGATGACGCCGAGATTACTGACGCATCCCCGATTAATGCAGGATTTTTTAGGCAAATTTCGTATACTTTGTGCTAATAGTTTGGTTTTAACTAGATATTCTAGATATTTTGAATAGAACAACAAATTTTGAGAGAGACAAAACGTTTTTTCTAGGTTGATTAAAATTAATTAAATTGAAATATTATTTTGTGGTGGTTGGTGGTGGGAATAAAGAATATATTATTGGCTTCTTCACTCTTGGTCATTATATTCTGCTAGTTTCGTCTCATAGTACTAATCATCATCAGGGATGACTTAGAGTGGAGCGTGGGTGGGGTCAGAATGATTTTTATGGGTGAGGCGAAACTAGTGGAGTCCCAACAACCAACAAATATATTTTGCGAGGAAGCCGATCATAATATGATATATTATATTCTTCCTTCTCAATCCACAAAATGAACTCAAATATTTAATTAAAGTCATTATGTTAATCATTTAAATTGAAAACAATGTCCCGATACAATGACAATGAGGCGCAATTGACAGCCGTGAAAGTACTTTTTCCCGAAATCCACGGAAAAAAATTGTTCAAAATATAAAGGCGCTGGGGTGAGAGCATCTTAACAGAAAAATGCCGTTTTTAAACCGTGCTTAAAACCGTTCATCATCGCAGGTAGAAAACAGGAAGAAATCAGATGAACCCGTTAGTGCCAAACGTGCTCCATTTCAAATTGCAGAGTGATAATTCGCGTCATACTCCACTCAATTGACGAGGGTGACTCTGTTTTGAACAATTCAAACAGGTTTGACTAGTTTATTCTGCCTTTTGGTTTATTATTCAATAATAAGCCATTGTAATCGCTCTGGAAAAAAAAATGCTAACCCCCCCTGAAAATTTCATGGTTTACGTTTCAAAGGGTGTAGAATCCGAATCAGCAATAAAATTTTTTTCGTCCGTACGCCGTACTCACGATTTCTCCCAAACGGCGGAAGCAAAATATTTGAAATTTTCAGGAAAAATCAATATGGGTCCGACAACGCCCCAATTCTTTAGCCAGCACTCTCACTTAATTTAAAGTGCCCTTTAAGGGTTGTCGAAGTTTTGTAAATCCCAAAAAACCTCAAAAAAAAGTCGAAACGGCCTAAATTTGGACGCTTTTTGAAGAACATTCCACGAGGAATCGAATGAGCCCTGATCCGGGTTCGTAGCTCAAACCATTCCCGATATATGCCCGATTTATGGTGCCAACATTTGCGTTTTTGGTTTATTATTGTTTATGTTTTCATCGCAGTAACCTAGTGATGTAGTCATGTGGATACTGGAGTGAACTCCTAAAAGGCTTTGTAGCCGATACACGGGTTGAAGCATTCTGATACGCATGAAACGCTGCAAATTCTTTCACTGGGGTTTATTATTCAATTGGCTTGCGTTCATGTTTGAATTTCTACTAAGCTTTGGAGTGTGCGTCTATCACAGGTGATGGAGTGATTATTGAATTTCAGGAGGTACACAAATATGATCAACTGAACAATCCAAATAGGCATTTTGGTTGAGAACCGATTTAAGTGTTCAATGCATATCTCGTGAAATTCAATAATCGCTCTATCACCTGTGAAACACGCACACTCCAAAGTTTAGTAGAAATTCAAATCATGAACGCAAGCCAATTGAATAATAAACCCCAGTGAAAGAATTTGCAGCGTTTTTATACATTAGTAATTGAAATTACCATTACCTACTTATCAACACCAATCCGATTGATGGAGAAAACATGAGTATTTATTTATAGCGCTATAATAATGATGAATTATTGTTTTCCTTCGATGACATGAAGCGCAGGTAAATGCTGTTTATCTGACATCTCTGCCGATACGATTTTCTTAACGTTTTCTGGTAGTGTGGGTTTTTATCATCTTTGAAATCGAGAAAGAATGCGAGCCTGTGGAAACAATCAATTTTGAAATTCGACCACCTGAGCCACTGAAATTCCAAAAATATGCTAATAAGGGAAATTAACTTGAAATTGGGAAGTTTCTAGCAGGAAAGATAGCTGTCGTAAATCATGAGATTAGTTAAACTTCCTTCTCCTAGCCGTTGAATACACCATCCGCTCACAAAATATTACCACCAATCACCAATATTTATTATTTCCATCGTTTTGTATAGCAGTTACCACAAACATTAATTGAATGCCAATACATATCCAAGCAACTAGGTAAAATGATTGAGATGGAAAATTCCTCTTTACCAAATTGTTGTTTGTCGTTAGTGGGGTTGGCAATCGATTTTCATGGGTCGGTTTTAATAGACTATCGATTTTCTGTGAGGTTAAATCTATTTTTATGAGAGACAAGTTGAGGAATTTTCAAGGAGACCTTTTCAAGTAAAAAACGCTGTGAAGTCCTTGCCATTTATTATTCATTTGGACTTAATATGTGTCTATATTATAGTCATCTATGAAAAGAGCACCTTTTCTTTCTCTAGAGGAGCATTTTGCTAAATTTCTAATCATTCGGACGATGTTTAGAGCATTTTGGTTTTGACGTTTTATGTCTTTACTTTGCTACATAAACTCAAAAATAGAACGCTTGTCCTTGAAGTCCTTGCCATTTATTATTCATTTGGACATAATATGTGTCTATATTATAGTCATCTATGAAAAGAGCACCTTTTCTTTCTCCAGAGGAGCATTTTGCTAAATTTTGAATCATTCCCACGATGTTTAGAGCATTTTGGTTTTGACATTTTATGTCTTTACTTTGCTACATAAACTCAAAAATAGAACGCTGTGAAGTCCTTGCCGTTTTGCATTTATTATTCATTTGGACATAATATGTGTCTATATTATAGTCATCTATGAAAAGAGCACCTTTTCTTTCTCTAGAGGAGCATTTTGCTAAATTTCGAATCATTCGGACGATGTTTAGAGCATTTTGGTTTTGACATTTTATGTCTTTACTTTGCTACATAAACTCAAAAATAGAACGCTGTGAAGTCCTTGCCTCCTTGTCCTTGAAGTCCTTGCCATTTATTATTCATTTGGACATAATATGTGTCTATATTATAGTCATCTATGAAAAGAGCACCATTTTATGTCTTTACTTAAACTGAAAAATTTTCTTTCTCATTTATTATTCATTTGGAGCATTTTGCTAAATTTCGAATCATTCGGACGATGTTTAGAGCATTTTGGTTTTGACATTTTATGTCTTTCAAAACTCAAAAATAGAACGCTTGAAGTCCTTGTCCGTCCTTGCCATTTATTATTCATTTGGACATAATATGTGTCTATATTATAGTCATCTATGAAAAGAGCACATTTTCTTTCTCTAGAGGAGCATTTTGCTAAATTTCGAATTTTTTCGGACGATGTTTAGAGCATTTTGGTTTTGACATTTTATGTCTTTACTTTGCTACATAAACTCAAAAATGTATTTCTGATAAACTCAAAAATAGAACGCTGTGAAGTCCTTGCCTCCTCGTCCTTGAAGTCCTTGCCATTTATTATTCATTTGGACATAATATGTGTCCATATTACAGTCATCTATGAAAAGAGCACCTTTTCTTTCTCCAGTGGAGCATTTTGCTAAATTTCGAATCATTCGGACGATGTTTAGAGCATTTTGGTTTTGACATTTTATGTCATTACTTTGCTACATAAACTCAAAATATTTCTTATGGTTTTCGCTTACAACCGATTCGTTGCTACGGATCGTTATCTTCGTCATTTGTGATCGTTCAAAATTCGTTCACCACTCATTTGAAAGCTGTTGATTTACTTAATCTTGTTACGTTAACCCCTGGACATTCGGAACCTCAGTGACCAAAGTACCCACGGGTGTCGGAATAATGAGTCAACACTATCGCGAATTCAATTAAGTACCCACGGGTGGTACGGAGTACGTGGTGTGTGTGCGGGAGGGGGCGCAAAGACATAAAATGTCCCTCGTGGTTGCGTACTTGTACGAAAGCTGTTTCAGAATTTACTCCTAATTTTACGGTAGTTATTGGAAATTTGGAAAGGTTTGCGCAGGAAGGATTATACCTCTGATTTGTCTGGAATTCATTAATATTTTTTACAATAATATTCTTGAACACTCATACAAATTTCGAATCATTTGGTCTATTTTCAAATATATCACATTTGCGCATGCGCAGGCGACAATTATCGGACGATTTTGATGATATTCGAACTATACTTTTACACAATTTCAAGTTTTACTCCCAGTTTTACGGTACTTCTGAGAAATTTACTGGTTTACCGATTTTGACGAAAAAAGGAAGGTGAAACAACCACAGCTTTTGTCCGATCGAGATGAAAACCTTGCAGGCACCACGTCGTCTCCTAAGGAGTATTAATAGTGCAAATGAATCGAAATTTTGGTCATAATCTCAAATTCATTTGCACCATTTTTGAGGCAGCTATGCTTGACACGGCGAACGGACGTTGAATTTTTTGAATCTAGACATCTTGAAAGTTTCCAAGTGAACCATTAAAACAAAAATCGAGTTCAATAGGTTTTTTGGTCTTGATTAATTGGTACAATCGATTCCACGCTGCATGGCTGGCGCAGTCCAAGTATTTTTATTTTGCAACATTTGGAGGCGCGTGGCCTCGAGTTTAGATGATGCACCACAGACTATGTCTAATCTGGCTGTCTAATTCAGACATAATAAACCTTATGTTCTTGTACGATTGCCTATACAACATTATTGCTTCCGAGTCTACTAAAGTAGCGGAAGCATTGTTTTCACTTTCGGAATGTGAAAATTTTTTTGTCTCCAAAATCAAAAATTCCACTCGCATTTTGCGTTTTAGATCTTTCTGAACAATTTTGGTTCCGTGTCTGTCTGTGTGTCTGTCTGTCTGTCAGCAAATCCTTGTTACGGGCAAAACTACACGAAGTTATAGTCCGATTTTGATGAAATTTTCAGGGATCGTGGGGGTTAGGGTGCAGATGGTCCCCAATAGGTTTCATGACCCCCGGATCAATAGTAGCCTTTGCGCATGCGCATACGTGAAATTCTTGTTACGCGCATAACTTTGGGAGTTCTTGACCAATTTCGATGAAATCTTCAGGGATTGTTCGGTTTGATGTGTAGATCGTCCCCTATAAGTTTCATGACCCCCGGATCAATAGTAGCCTCTGCGCATGCGCAAACGTGAAATCCTTGCCACAAGCATAACTCCGGGAGTTTTTGACCGATTTCGATGAAATTTTCAGGGATTGTTCGGACTTATTAGGTATATTTTATAGTTTGTTCAATAGTTGAACATGCCTACCTTTATTTTCTCAAGTTATGCTCCTGCATAACAATAAATTTACCCTAATTCAATATTTACTTCGCCTAATTGAACGAAGTTCTTTAGTCAATAATAATTTTCAATGATCTATACAGTCATGTTATGGATACGAGGAAGCTATGTGCCACACCCACTTGGCAGAGGTTTTTTTACTGCAAATAAAACTATTCTATTCTAGCCGTAATAGTTAGTACCTACACTTATGTTTTCCCCTCCTTACAGGCTGCTTGAAAAGGAAAAGGCCAAAGAGAAGAAGGCGAAGCTTGCGAAAATGGCGAAAGACTTCTACGACCCGGATGATTTCGGCATTGACGATGAGGACGGTGACGATCAAGTGGGGAAACCCCGCCGCCCGATCCCCAAATGGGCCGAGAGGGAACTCAGGAACCTTCAGCTTCGAACACAGGCTCAGCTTCCTCCCAATCTCGTCAGAAAGTTATTCAACGACGTTTGCCCATCGCCGAACCTCAAGGAGATCTTCGGAGATGACGCCTTCATCAGACCCCGCACGTCCAGTGCTGTTTGGCACACCCCCTCACCTCCTCGTCCCAGCACTTCTCAGATAAATTGATATTTTTACTCTTTTACTATTTTTTAATCATATATATGTTTATTTTTTTTAGGTACCCATTAAATTAATGAATTGAGATAGCAAATTAAGGTTTTTATACATGGTAATGTTATTTATTTTAAATACACTACAATATTGATGTATGTTAATATAATAATTTGAAGGGTTTCTAAAAAATAAAATGAAATAAAGAACTATTAATTGTTTTAATAAACGCTCTCTGTGTAGAGAGAGATGTATTGTTGGTTTTATTACCGTTTCAAATAGGAACTTGAATATAAACATATGCTTGTACCTGTCGTTATTATTATGTACACCTCCCGCTTAATCGGTCAGTAGCCAGCCATAAACGAACAGCTTGTTCAACAGGTTGGGCCCGCAGGTGCGGACTGGGTTTCTGCCCCTCACGTGAGTGGTCGATGACAGATACGGACTAAGTCACTCGCGACGAAGTTGTGGAAACCCATTTCAAATAAAAACGGAGTAGGATAGAACGTTGTCTATATTTCCACGAAAGTAAAGAGTTACACTGTTAAATCGATTTCGACGGTTTGGTCATCATCAGTAACAAACATGAACTGAAAGTACATCACTGAAAGCATATCTTATATAGGATCGAGTGAGAGGAGATTGAATTCTATTGGCTCAAGGAAGTGAAAGGGGCGGGGAGGACCAACCAATGCCACTCAAGGCTTACAAAGTGAAAGGGGCACAAACAGTATCATTATGGAGAGGCGGAACCAAACAAGAAAGAACCCAATAATGGAGAAATATTTTGAGGAATGACATCATTTAAACGTTTTCCTGACCTATCACTTTTGCCAATTTCGAATTTTTCTAGCACATCCAACATACCTCCCTTTGGGCAAAAGTGAGGAAATTCTACATATTGCCTGTTTGTCAGATCAAAACTGAAACTATGATTGAATTCATTCAGATGACTTGCAAAGGCGGAATCACCCTTGTTGTCCCTGAAATCCTTTTCATGCTCTTTTATTCGTTCCCTAAATTTCCTACCAGTTTGACCACAGTACTCAAGCCCACAAGAACATTTTAGTTTATAAACCCCCATTTTGTCCTGAACGTTAATTTTATCCTTAACCGTACCCAAAGAAGGTTTGAGATTATTTTTATTCTTAAACCCAACGTTGAAACCCCTGGACGACAGAATTTCTGGCTTGTGCTCCTCCACTCCTTTTTACTATCTTTCCTTATCCGTATTTCCAGATGGATGTTAACCCTGCGGGTTTTGTGGTATGTCATCGCAGACTCATGTGTAGTCCTCCCCTGCTGGACAACCCGCCAAGAGTTCAAAACTGTACGTTTGTCGGGAAACCTGATGTTTTTGGGACTCGAAACTGCAGGGGTTTTGGCACATGGTTCCAGAGATTTTGACCCCTCAACCAGTTTTTTTTTTATTGCGCCGGTTCAGCGAGCGCGCAATCCCACAATTGTCAAATAGTGGACGATGGTGAATTCTTGAGTCTGGCACATGAATTTTCATTGTTTTTTAACGCTGATTCACGTGATGCTATCCGTTTCTTGATTCGACTCAATTTTCGCGGAATAATGACCGAAATTTTTTTATTTTAGGCGCCTGTTTCCAGATTGTTTTGGGGATTAATTTTCGAGGTCTGGTTGAAAAATGTAAAAATGGAGATTGAAACCCTCTTCAGTGATCAAGTGAAACATCATAATCGGAGAGTTGAAAGTCGGCATAAATGATGATTTTTCACGCCAAATAAACAACTAGAAGCTTTCAGACTATTATTCGCGTCAAATCGCTTATACATAAAAAGTTTTACATACGTTTTGAACGCAGTTCTCCACTTTTTATAAAGCTTGTCTTTGATGCATCCGCTCTGTTCACTGTTGTGAAATGTTCCCTAACTCGCCTTAATTGAAATTACAAGGGTTGGTGAAAACAACGAAAGTCCAATCACAGATTATTTATTATCAAAATTAAATCAGTTGTTCGAGATTTTAAAATTAGGTATCTCTATAATAGTCAACATACGTACTTAACATCTTTTTAGCGATTTTCTTATAACTTTTATACTTGGGATAACAAGGGATTAATCCGATCGGATAATGTTTAAGATACTAGAGGACAATATGAAGGTTTTAACAACTAAGATACCTCCGTCGAGTTCGCATAATGGATACACTTGACGATTTGAAACATTGTTCAAGAGAAAAAATTTAATATTCGAACCTACTCAATTTTCCCCCGTTTGGTTCGGTTGATTCAAAGTTTTTATAATGTCGCCTTGCAAAGTACGGGCTCATTTCCACGACAACTTACCGCTTAATTCGAGAAATATAACGCTTCGAAGTTGTCAGTGGAAATACCAAGTGACAGCTGGGAGTAACACTGTAAAATGAGTAATTACGAAATATCCATAGCAGTTATGGTGTTCAACAGTGTACCTTTATACATTTTGGGTAAAAATGATGCAAATTTGACGTTTTAAATTGAAATGTCAACAGTAATTTTAGAAATTCCTTATTTTTGGGAGGATATGAATCAACAAGTACTAAGTTTATCAATTAGTCGGAAAATAACAGCTTTCCGATCTAACACGGAACTTGTGAAACCGATTAACAGTATTAGGCCCCTTTTCAGCTCCTAATAACTTGAAAACTGCGAATAATCCGACATCGGAAAATTCCTTCAAAATTCACTGTTTGGATCAAAAGTGTACGGGTAAGTTTCGAATGTCAAGCCCCTTCATTTGGGACGAATAGGTAAGGTACTTTGTTTCAACGTTAAAAACTAGAACATCAACAATTAAATGAACATGTAAAACTATCGAAAATAACTACGAAATAACGTTATAAACTAAAGATGTTTTCACTATTGAGAATCGTGGTAGAAAAATGAGACACAACTGCAGGAAACACTACCAATCTACACGAGGGTACTAAGCTAAATTGTAAAATATAGAGTGAACAATACTTTCACGGCAGTTCTGCCGTATGAAACGACTAGTAAAAATGTAGAGTAAAACTTGAAATGAACATTTGGTCCAGCCAATGGAAATAAATCGTAAACAGAATCTGTAAACTATCTGATAGTTTCAGTCGTCATTTCCTTGAAATATACCAATATCTTCATAAAGAAGATAGTGAAGATGATACCAGTGAATAGTCCATTACCAGTCTAAAAATGGAATGATTGTAGTCAGTACAAGTTATTGTAGTATAAGCTTTGTGGGAGAATTCCATGAATTTTTATCATCCAAGAGGAGGGAATTGATTGTAACCTTTTTTGTTATTAATGAATTAGCATTTGGTTGAGAATGATGAATGGAACGAAGAAAATTTGTGAGATGATAGGGGAAAATAGAGTAGATTTGTTCTTCCTGTCATTTGGGAGAGCAGGCGAGTGAAAATACTAATTTCTTTCCGTAGTGTTCATACGTATAGGGATGTGCAAAAATTAGTTGGAGCCTATAAAATTATAATGTAGAATTTAGGGTGGAACCGTAGGAATTTGAGTTTTTTATACTAGGTGGGGAGACTTTATCCGGCATTGTTAGCTTGCCATGCCTTTAAAAGGATGAGTACCTACCACAAAAACAACTTTCTGCAATGTACATAGGTACCCAACTCTTAGTCTTCATATCATAGCATGGTGGCTACCAACTGGGGCCAAGCGGTACGTAAACCACGAGCATTCCCAATAATTAGTTTCAAAATCCCTCCATCCTCTTCAATAAGGTAAGTTATCTAGTGACATAAGACTGGATTTCCTCAAGGCTGCAGCCCAGGGCAACAAACTGACGCTGCTATGGGTGCCGGGTCATGAGGGAAGAGAGGGCAACGAGGAAGCTGATCGCCTTGCTAAAAAGGGATCAGAGTCCAACCCAATTGGACCTGAACCCCAACTAGGGGTTACCAAGAGTTATATAACTCAACAGGTTCAGAAATGGGAGGACAAAACACGTACAGAATCCTGGCACAACACTCCTAAGCAGAGGCAAGCCAAGCGGTTCCTCTGTATTTCAAGGAAATGCGCAAAAGCCCTTCTATCATTGAGGCGCAAAGAACTTCGCAAACTAGTGGGTCTTCTTACTGGCCACTGCCCCCTAAGGTACCACCTAAACAAAATGGGTAAGGCCAGGACAGTAGAATGCCGGCTCTGCTGCGAAGAGGCGGAAACAGCAGAACACATCCTCTGTAATTGTCCTGCTGTTGCATCAACTAGATTCTGGCATTTCGGGAAGGGTGCCCCAACACCCACTGATATTGCCTTGGAAACGCCTGAAAACCTCCTACACTTTGTGAATGAAGAGGTTATTAATAAGGTTTTGAATTAAAATGGGGGCAGCGTCACAATAGATCCTAGCGGTCTCAGTGACCAGGGGCTCCTCCCATCCCTATCGAAAAAAAAGACTGGATTTGAACGAAAGCCACAATCAACTTCCTCGAGGAAATTAGTGGGAGGGATGAATTGACCAATCAGAAACGACCAGGTGCGAGTGCTCAGCCATTGTACAAGCAGAATTCTGTTCTGCAGACTGATGACTTTCATTTTGAATCGTGGCGGGCCTATGAGATAGATCAATCAGAGAGCTCTAAAAGCCAAAGATTGAGCAAGCTGAATTCTGTGCTTCACCACTAGGGGTTGGAATTCAGTTCTTATCACTGCCATTATCAGTCTTATGCTCACCACTCAATCGTATTCTGTTTAGTTTGGATTCAGTTCTGTTATATGCTTCTGTTTTTGAATTTATTCAAGAATGTTAGGTAACTGTTACAATGAATAATGATTCTGCATAATTTATCAAACCAAACAATTCCAGGATGGTTCTCAACAGACAGATATACATTTCAGCTATGGCTATATAGAATGCATTTCTTGGGTCTACCTATTCGATAGTTAATTATTTCGGAATTAACATTTTCCATTAGAGAAATTTTTCCTGAGTTTTGTACGTGTGCTTTGAAATTGAGAATTTAACCAGATCCATTTTATTTAGTTATAGATGAAATTTGTACTTATTTGGTTAAAAAGAACCTCTTCTAACCCATTTATGGGTTACTTCTTCACATGATGGTCATTTCAAGATTAGATTAAGTATCAAGGTACAATGAACGTATCTGTTGAATTTAGTATTGCATTACGAAGGCATATTCTTTTATCCTAAAATCTTTAATGGATCAATGACTGCCTTCACTCACTAGAAAATAGGGAAATTAACTACGGGAAGAACAAAAAGACTCTAATGACAAAATTCGTTTAAACTAGTAATTTGGCACAAAAATATTTTGAAGGAGGTATCTAATCAGTCAAAATTACATCAACTGTTTAAATATGAAACTAGAAATGGAGTGTGGATAAAGTCATCAGCAAAAATATTGTTCATAGCTTTTCAAAAAGATCTCTATGATAGGTATGTGGTCGTTGGGAGTGAGGTGCGAATTCTTCAGTGTGTGGATCGTGCATTTTTTTCATAATCGATAAAGAAATTAAAAGATAGCCACAAATTTTACATAGTAAATGATCATCAGGTAAATCAGGATGAAACTTGACAGGATGGTCATTGCAAAGGTTAGACTAGATACCTAATCAAATATTACAATTTTCACAAAAAACTATACTCTTTCAGAGATAAATACAGTGACAGCACCCGTCAGAAATGAGTTCGAGCGCTATTCTTTCCTATGCAGCAATTAGGGATGAAAAAAACCGAGCAAGGGTCACCCGAATGAAGTCAAATTGTAATATCATATCCGTCACACCTTGTTCCACTTGCTGTGAGATGGTAGCAGAGTATGAGGAATGACACGCTAAATCTATCGAACACAATATCACCAAAACTGTATCGATGACAATATTATGTTGGGTGAACTATAGAAGAATAAGGTGACCCTATGCTCGATAATTTCTCTCATATAACTTTGTGAAAAAAATTAATTACAAACTTATTAATTGGTAATACTAATGTTTAGTACATATCCTATATTATATCCGAACAAGGGAGGACTTTGCCTACCTCACGTAAAACAATGCTCACCAAATCTCCACTGTAACCGTTTTGTAATATTTTCATTCAATAACTCTCGGAAACAGTCAATAACGCACCCTTTTTTTCATATAGTACCTACAATATTTTCTTCGATCTTAGCATTTCTAAAAGAAAAAATACAATTTTAAAATAGTACATTCTCGTATTGTACACTATTCTTGAAATCGATTACAATGACTTTAAGCCCAAAAATAATGTATTTCATTTGCCTAATTGCATCGCTAGACTTAGCATCAGAAAATTAAGCGATTGCCCTAGTCAATTAACACTGGATAGAATTTGATTTCGAGTCATTAACACTAATTAAATTTTCAAGTTTATTGTTCCAATCTATACAAATACCAAGAGGAACATGAGAAATCGATCTTCGTCTAATACGAACAACCTGTTAATATACACATTACTGATGCATGGTAGCAGAGATGCTGATTGAATTATTTTTATCAAAATATTGTAACAATAATTCATTATAAACATGAATGTTCACCAGTTGTCTCGGATTGGATTTTATATTTTCTAAAACGAAAGGGGTTTTAAAAGTTTTAAAAAGTACGGAATTTCAACTTGATGAAAAGAGGAGCTTTGTATGAAGATGACCATTTAAAAGAATTCTATTATTAAACACGATGATGGTATAAAAACAAGATGTAATACAATGAAGTTATACAAGAAACGATTGTTCAACCAGGAGTATAATTATTATCATAAAAGTACCTACCAATCACAGGGTTTTTGAATCTTTTTCTTTGACAACCAGGTCAGCTCCTGACAGGTCCCTCAATGACAATAGTTTGAACAAAAAATATTAGTTCCTAGAAATTAAACCGTGAAAAGGCGATTCATTAATTGATTGGATCAGAACGTAAAATACTACAACCTACTTGAAATTTTAAGAAGAGAAGAATACTTCGGGAATATCACAGCCTACTCTTCTTAATATACTAAAAGGTAAATATGCAAATAAAAGAAGAAATTATGACTCAGCTGATGATTCATCTTCAACAAATATTGTGGGTATATTACTTATGTCAGCAGCACATCGACAAACTTTACGAAACCCTGTAAACTGATATTTGTGGACAAATAACTGAACCTGTGAGATATAACCCATAGCCAAACACGCTGGAATTTTAAGGAAGACAGGGGCAAATAACAAGTATCAAGTACATTAAGTTTGTTAGGGGTGTGAAGTTTATGAAACCATACTTAGTACAAAATGACAATGACATAGGACAATTTTGAGACAAAATGTTTGGGGATAAATATTGATTGACAAATTTATATTTCCTAGATTAGGATTAAATTGAAATTGCCGATTTCGAGACAAATTTTGGGGTTGTACATATTCATTTCAAAATGTGCATTTCCTAGATAGGGATTAAAATTGGCGATTTTAAAAGTAGGGTGGCAAAAGCTAAATAGCTATTTTAAAACAAACAAGTCAGAAATTTATGAAATCGAATCTTCAAGAAACTCCACGTTGTTTCAAAGGATCATCAGCAAGTATTGGAATCAATAGCCAAGTCAATGAAAAGAAGTCTTCAGGTAGATTTCTTCAAATTCAGATTTTTCCTTTGATATCCTAACAATGTAGTTAATCATGAGAAAATATTATTCTGATGAAGTAGTTATCTCTTGAGAAAAACTGTTAAGTACAATTCAGTTAGCCTCTTTTGCTATTTCTAGAAGCTTTGTTATCATTGCTATCCCCTTCTATAAAATAATTATGCTCAACTTGAATCTAATGGTTTTTATTGCAAACCATCGAAAACTATTCAGTGGCTTGAATTCGAAGTCCACACTGAAATCCAGAACGCAAGTGGAAACTGCTTACTGAAAGAATAGTGTCCATGAACAGCGATTTCTTCTGGATTGTTCAGAGAACCACTCAACAATCCAAATTCATTCAGCAGACAATCTGACGATTCGCGACGCCTTAATCAACTTGGCTATTGATCCCCAAATCATACCACACTAACTACACAATGTTCGTACGTAACTAGAGTACAGTCAACAGACATAATATTTGGATTCCGCCAGGAATAGTAAGCTACTAAGTCAGCAAGCGCACATTCAGAACGTATAGCCACAACAAACGTAAACTATTCAACTAAATGCAGTTAAAATTAAATAAAAACAAACATATATACAAAGGTTTAACACGATACAAAAATTTACATCAAGATTACATTCATACATCAACAGCTGAAATGTTATGGGAGATTTTTTCTGTTCGAAAAGGTATCAGGATACAACTTGTTCCAAAATATGTTACGTTGGTCAAGGTTTTGTTAAATTCCCGTATGAAGTCAGGGCAGATGGCGGATCGTACTTGAAATCAGCCGAGCTCAAAAGATTTTCTCTGGATTGGAAATTCAATCATCGTATTGTGCCCGCTCTAACGGTTTGGCTGAGAGGTACGTGCAGGAAGCAAAGAATCTCCTGAAGAAGTGCTAAGGAAGTTCAAAGAAGAGAATTCAGATCTGGAATTGGCTTTACTTCACCATCTCAACACCTTCAGACAAAATCTGGTGTAAAACCCGTTCAACGCCTGATGGGGACCATCATAATTCTGACTCACAGAAGATCATAATTCTGACTTACGAACGTCAGTTATTTCCTGCATTGGTAAAAAATGTGTCGAGAAGCGAAAAACCAGAAAGACGATTTTTTCCAACAAAGGAAAGAACCAATCTCATTCAACATCGGAGATCGCATTCTCTGCAGAAATAGAAAGATACTTCGGGAACCAGCGGAAATCGTACAGGTTTGACCAGAGCCAAGATCTTACAGAATCCGACTTCAAGACGGCTCAGAATATCGAGGAAATTCCTGGTATCTTCGACAGGACCGTTCAGCATCTCAAAACCAAAGATAGAAAGATGACAGTGAGCGCAGACTACGGAAACTATTACTTATCATGGAAACAGCTGATAAAATACTATTATCAGTTGGATTAGCACGGAGTGACTCGACATATGCAATCAACTAATCACAATATTGGCAACTTTGTAGCTTGATGTTTTAATAATGAAATTCTTAAAGTTTTCGTTCAGTAGAAGCCTGTAATTACTAATGATTGATACTACTGACATCTTCTAACCTAACCTATTTGAAGATTAATCGCGTTTATACCAGTCAAGAGCATTGATCCAGGTTCTATAACGGGTTAGAATGAATATAATGTCACCTTCAGTAATGGAAGGAAAAGAATTCCAAACGAAACCCGTCAAAATTTTCCGATCCACACCCTTCCCCATTCGATGTCCTTTAGTCTAGTGAAATTGATGACAGCTTCTTCCGTCATAATAAATGCTATTAAATAGGACTAAAATGCCTGATGTGGCTAGCAAATAATGAAAAGAACATAAAATTCCCGATTAATGCTATCAACGAATCAGTTTTGTATTAAAATATAGCTCACCACGCAGAATTTGATGGGGGTTAGAGAATTACTGTATAGTCTACAGGAGTAGAAAGTTTGCTCGGCACTTACATGTACGATTCCGATAGAGAAGTTTGGTGAGCTGGTTTAATTACTGATGAGAATATGAAAGCAGGGTTTTCAAAAATGGCTTCAAGTGTCTCCGTTCATTTGCGGTTTTCTGCCAAAGACTTCACAAAACTGAAAATGGTCGTGTGAATACAGAGATGCCAAATGCCACTGTGTTAGCACCCATGCAGCATGATTGCAGGCCTTAACACTACCTCGTACATGAAAACTGACAGATTGTTAACAGTTTCAAATTGAAGACATGAAAACGCATGATCTTGTAGGTTGTAACAGAACCCTAAGAACTCTGAAATACAAATCAACAGTTAGACCACTAAACATCAGAAAGTACAGAAGATTGGTTCGGCACCAACCAGTGTAGTAGGTGTGGAAAATTACGATTTGAACAAGAAATAATCTCCATAACAATCCAGCTCGAATAAAAAAAATTTCTGAAATATACTATTTAACAATTTTATATTAATTTAGGCAATAAAATAGACTTGGCAAGTATAATAGTATGTACAACAGATATGAAATTAAGGACTCCAATGAATAGGAAAGGGTTCAAACGATGGTTCACGATAAGCGTAACGTTGTTGTTAAAGACACTAATTGACTGGTCGGATGGTTCACCGCGTCTCATACTTGCGTCGAGGACTTGGGGCGGGACTTCCTCCGTCGGCGAGCGAGATCGGACATGGCGACCGGCCCGAGGTTGGGAGCTCTGAAGCCGACGGCGCGGTAGGTGGCCGCCACTGCCGCCTTAACTTCCGCGGATGGGGCGCATACGAGTCGAATGGCCGGGAGACGGTGGCGCTGGGAGAGCCAGGACTCCGTGAGCAGCACGGCAGCCGTCGGCCGTTTGGCGGGATCTACGTGAAGCATCTTACGCACTAGATCCTGCAACATTGCACATACCGACTAAGATGAACTCCCTGGTTAGGATGAGGCGGAGAGCGATGACATTGAAATCACCTCGACTGTATGCCACTAATTCGGTTATAGCTGCCTTAATTAAAATGGCACAGGAAAGAAAACATAAATACACGACCTTTCAAGAGGATCACACGGTCGGTGTTGGCAATTGCCTACTCAATTCCTTCAACTATGGGAGACATAATTTAGGAAACACAAGTCCAAGAAAGAAATTATTCATCAAACATATGTTCAATTAAATAAAACCATTAATACGATAAGGTGGAGGAATATTGGAGGCGTATTTATGATCAATCGATTACATCCTTCGAGGGACATACCGTGCTGACTCTTCAATTTTGCAATACTTGGAGCGATTTACTGCCTCTAACCACTGCAGCCACTCTTGCTGTTCTGATGTGGGTTTGTCCATCCTTTCTTTTCCTGCATCAGCATGCGTCCTCTGATCGTAAGATAAGTCAAAAACCCTAGTGGGACCAAAATCGAGATGTCCATCTTCGGACATTGCTTGGACCAGGAGTTGATTAAGAGCCTACCTAAGTCATAGGTTAAAATTACCAATATGTGAGACCCTTTTCACAGCAACTGAACGACCTAGAATCCAACGTATTCCCGGTGAATACCAACCCAAAATGTCTATCCTTCAGTGATTAATTTCAGGTTTTTATCTTCCAATAAATGTACATCTTTATAAAGCAGCATGATAATGCCCTGGATATGACTTCTAGGACTCGAGAGATCCTGGCAACATGAACAAGAATGTAAAGCAGGACATTGAGATCAAATTTTCATGAATATTGGTCTTTTTCGACGATTTCGTTGATTTTTATTCTACCAAAACAGATAAGAATGGGTACGGAGGTAATGATTGAACGTATTGTAGAACACGTGTCTTATGTCACATCGCTGTGCCTCCAGTAGACAGATTTCAATACTTGAACACTACACAGACCAAATCGAATCGTACACATTTTAGCTGAGTGTCTCTAATTCCGTGGTACCTAACAAATTGACAACGTATTCTGAAAATGTCTCCAATTTTTACTTAATACATCCGTATGAAAAAAAGCTTACAAAACTGCCCAACTGCTAATGTTAAAATAATTACTAGAGCGTGATAATATGGGTTAATCACACCTCTTACAAAACTGTCCACACTGCAACTAATGTTAAATTAATTATGCCTCGAAACGCGATAATATGGGTTAATAATATCATAATATGCAACAGTTACATACCTTGGCTTCATTGGAAATATTGGGCCAGTTGCCACTTTCCAAATCTAGTTTGCTGTCCCCTATTCTTTGAAGAATGTCGGTAGGAGTGTCCTCAGGGCTATTGGCAAACGGAGTTCGACTGTTGAACAATATGAAAAGTAACTTAGAACACGCGAATCTATAAGTTGAATTACGACAAAATTAGCGAGGATTTGAGACTCCAGGTCTAAAAAGAGGAAAAAATACAAAGAAGCCCTGCTAGACTGTAAAACAAGTAGACACAACATGTAGGTCTTCCCAGTTCCCGAAACGTTGATGATCAGAGGAAATGCTATCGACTTGATAGTATTTGTGTGGAATTCCTTCAATATATGGGCCCTAATTCAATTCGACATACCATTAGAGGTCAAACAAGTTTGCCATGTTATGAATGCATCTAGATATTTCTTGTAAAGGGGTTTGTGACTTCTTGGACAAACAAGAATTGCGGTGGGTCATGCATTTTTACCACAGCCTATATGAAATCCTCTGAATAACAATTTTTCTGTAGCAATGCAGATCATTAACGCGGCGCGGCTCTTAATTTTTACGATATTGCTCTACTGTACAGTGCATTTTTATTCATTCTGTAAGTACATGGTATCTACATCTACCTTACATGCTCAAATAAACTCACCCAGCCAGAAGAGTGTACAGGAGAATTCCTAAGCTCCAGATATCGCAAGCGGCGTCGTAGCCTTGTCTTTTCAAAACCTCCGGAGCCACGAAATTGGCTGTGTAACAAGGAGTCATGAGGAGACCGTTTTCCGCTCGCAGCTGTTTCGCAAAACCAAAGTCGCACAACTTCAAGGCGTCAGGGCAGGCGGTTTCTGTCGCGTACAGGAGATTGCTGGGCTTCAAATCGCGGTGTACAACCTGATTACAAAACCATTTATAATAGCCGATTAAGAAACAATATTTCAAAACATTCACTCAAGTACATTTAACCAGTAGTAGGAAGAAGTTAATAAAGGGGACTGCATGACAGCTAAGATCAATGAAATCCAAAAGATATTTCACAAATTGTCAACCAAGCTACAGAAATGGTACCGAAATGTGGAATGTCAACTACAGTAGGAAAGATATTTGCCGAGATAGCTGAGGGAAGCCACACCACCCATCACACACATTGCGTTCCTTCACAAAGGTCTGTCACCCCGTCAATGACGGGCCGTCATTCGTCAACAAAAGCTTACAGTTCTGTGTATTACTGTCATGAGTGATGCATGTAGCTTAGACTAAATACATGGTATAACCTTAGACATTTATATGCTGAGACTACCACAACATTACTGCACGTGTAAGACGTTCCCTCCACATGTTTTGATAGTTGAGTGAAAACTAGGAAAGAAGTGAAGAACAAGTTTGAGTGATACAAGATATAACTAAATTCCCTGGCGATAGCTTTCCTATCCAAGTATCATATAGGTCTACGATATGCAGTTGATGGATAGATGTGCGTCGTTTGATGAAGACATGTAACAGTTCTCTTCATCCGCCAATCGGTTTGTTTGTAGAATGAGTTCTGGAACAGTTCATAATCGAACTAGGTTCCTTCTAGGACCTATGGACCTTACTCCTCGCAGTCCTTATGCATTCCGTACCAATGCGAAACAGATAACCTCGACACACTGTTACCTCCACGATGGAATCACCTTCGACAATGAGGGCAACAGACGAAATTTAATAGTGACGCACTGGACTCTTTTCTGGTAGCGTTAGGCAGACACACCAGCTAACAAGAAAACCATTCCACGACGTGAAAAGTGCCAGGTATTAGCAGATGCTCCAATCCAAAGAGAGTCTGAAAATTCTTACCACTGCCCAGTAGTTTCCAAAGAGTCAGTTGAGCTAGTTCATCACCGAGCCAACGATTTATTATTCTTAAACGTTGGTAAAATGTATAGTCCAATATTTTCGAAAATAAATGTACAGCAATTTTATGGAGTCTATTAACCAGCTATCAACAACCTATTTCCAAATACTAGGGGGAATCGAAATAATATATGAAGAAATAACGTTGGAAAGCTTTTGTTTTAAAAAAGTACTCGAAGAAATATAAACATTTTCTATTCTTACTGTCTGATCTTCCCAGTCACTAAGAAATCCGTCCCGTTCTATTTCAGAAAAATTGGGATTCCGGAATTTTAGAAGACACGCAACGCAGCAAACAGATTGATAACGATAGAAATGAAAAAGCTTCACTTGCCACCATCGCTAGGGAAACCGTAGGGGGCGGAGTATAAATAGTTTACTGTGCATGAGTCGGGACAGAAGTTCTGATGAGAATCTCGGACTTCCCAAATTAGTTCAAGTCAGTTCTGGACTGGCTCTCTGAACAATGAAGAAAAAATCCTGAACAAGTTCTGTCTATGAGCATCCAGTCAAAAAAGGCGTTATCAGTTCAGAACCGTTTTGGAGTAACAATACAAAGCTAATATCTTTAGCCCTAGAATATCATGAGAAGCGATTGACAAAAGCCCCTCCCTTCCCCCCTTGAACAACCTTAAACAGTGGATTCTGACAATGGTATGTAAGAATGATTAAATTCTCTCACAGCCAAGTATTTTTCTGGTTCTATGTAAAATTATCATGATGGATACGTAAAATTTCCAACTTACCCCATGTTGGTGAAGATAGCCCACGGTTGATATGACTGTGTGCATTATGGCGGATGCCTCCCGTTCTGAAAAGGCTTTCAGCCTCAGGATTCGATCCAGAAGTTCTCCTCCTCGCATAAGATCCATAACCAGGAAAACGCTGGTGTCGTCCTCATAAACCTTCATGCAACACACATTTCATTAGATAAAATGGAATTTAGCCAATAATGTAGATTCTATCCTAATGATATTGACAAGAAATGTTTTGAGAGTGGAGGCTAGTTGAGTGGCATCAAGGCTCCATCTTCGAGCCCAAGGCAGCGGACGTATTACAGCCATCTGAGTCTTCACCCTCACCCACTGGGTCACTTGCGACAGAGGTTTCGACCATTTTTCGGACAGGACAATAGCTATTCCTATTAAGAAGCAATCGTATTCTTTGTGGAGGGAGCCCTCCTGAGATATCACTAAGGGCGTAAACGAGCCTCTCATATCCTCGGCTGCCTTGACATATTTTCAGTGCTTTGCGTTAGCAGCATTTTGGGAAACTGAAGTCCACGTTTGAGAGATGCAGGAGGTGGCGTCAGCGTTGACTACGCGGGTATCCAAATAAGCCACCATTTCTACATCCCACAAACTTATTGACAAGAAATTGTTCAAAGCGATAAGAAAGGTGATGCATAACAACTAATGAACTATCTTAAAGAGCAGAAGCTTACTACAAATGTGTAAGGTGATTTTTACATTTGCGCATGAGTATATTGATGTATTGATTTCAGAACAATGGAACTCATTGCAAACCCTAGGGTGGCCTAACCCTCACATTCCCTGAAAATTTCATCAGAATTGGATGAAAACTATAGGAATTAGGCTTCTTATAAAGGACCCCACGTCCTACTAGCGGAATACCTGCTAATGATACTATCGCGTTCAATTTGATATGACATTATCAAATCATTTTCCTCCAACTGAAAATTTGATTGAGATCGGACCATTATACCTCAAACTCTCAAGCTCAAGATATGCTTTAGTGGGCTCTATTTATAATTCAATTCTTAACAACCACTATAGATTGCATTTACTACCACCAAATCCCAACTTCATCACTGCACTATTACAGCGTATTCATCACTGTACGACTGGTGTCATTTAAAACAGTAGTACGGTTCCCAAAAAAGAATTCAATTACGGAATGTTCCTAATTACACTTCAGAAAAAGAATAATTATGAGTTATTAACTTAGACAAGGTGACCAGACGTCACCGTTTTCAGGATGCTGTCCCTTATCCTAAAGCGTCCTCGTTTACGTCCCCGATTATTGCCATAAAAAAAATTCGACACTTCGCGTATTTTTCTTCTAGTTTAATGTGCGGTTGGTATCCCTGTAGCTCTTATACAATTACCAAAGTTGGCACTCTGCTTGTGAGCATGCGCATTGATTACATTACGGTTGTCAGATGAAGGTATCCAACATCCATCCTATCGGTCGTCTGCTACGTGTATTACGCTTTTCGAGTGAATGCGTGAAATGTGCGAGGCATCTGTCTACACTGGGTCGTCATTGTCTTTCAGCGCAAAATCAGCTTTCTGGAATTCTGCTCACCGATCTCCCACAGTGCTCAGTGCAGCCTGATTTCTTTATAGTTTCTTGCTCACCGATTAAAATATTTACACCGGAATCATGAGTTGAAAAGGTACCAAGCGGCGGTGTACATTTAATGAACAGCTTCGAAAGGACTTTCCTCACATACGAGACAGGCAGAGATCTGTCTGTACCATCTGCCTGTGACACTTGACAAGTGGCATTTAAACCGATCATTACTATTCAGAAATTTCTTGGAACAATCACCTATGACTTTATTAAGGTGAGTATATATTATTATTTACAAACTTTGCCTGTCTTTTTTGTGTGTCATGATCACATTTTGTTCACTTTAACTGTCCCCGGTTCACCCCAGCAAAATGGGGTCACCTTAACTTAGATATATTCATTTCATATTTTGCACCCTTACAAGCGTATAGGGTAAGATAGGTTAGATTGAAGCTTTTCACCCCAAGTTTATAAAGTTAAGCAAGACCACAGTAGGCATTGATATGGGACTTTAGTTTGACTTACATCTCTGAGTGTAACGATGTTGGGGTGTCCTCTATAACGCAAAAGGATGTCTACTTCTTCTTGGCAATCCCTTTTCGTTTTGTCGATAACCTGAAGAAAAATCAAAACCCTGAGTTAATTTTCAACAGAAAACCAGTCAAGTTTTCACCAGCTATTTTATCTAAATCGGTAACTTCCCATAATTTATAGTATCTAACCTTCTGATATAATTGCATTCATATTATTTTAAAAGCTCAACAATTCTTGGTATGTATAAAAGCAATTCTTTGTTTAAACAATTAAATAAAACGTACCTTCACGGCTACTTCGTTTCTTGTCATTCTGTGGATTGCCAAACGGCAAACTGAATAGCTGCCCCTCCCTATTTCTTCTCTTAACTCGTATTCTTCATTTATACTGTTGGCTTTGGAGTACGGCATCTGTGAATTTTCAATGTTATAACTTTACTGGTGGTTAAGGCGAAAACGTCGATACAATTAGGTGATTGGGGCATTTGAAAATCATTCTCAAGAGTATAAGATGTGTAATATAGGCGAGAGGATTGGAGTTACTCCTTCTAATGGGGCGTATACCATTACACGCATCATGAAGCGAAAGTCTCAAGGGGCATTCGACGATATACTCCCGGCCGCTCAATGCGGGGTCATTCTATACACCCCTCCCTAGAGGGATACCGATAACGATACCCATTATCACCGATGTTAATTTAGGCTAATTTCAATCATGAGTGCGACGAGATGAATACAGAATTGGTTCGAGGTGCTGCAAAACGGGGAAGAGACGTGATTTTTCGTCGTAAGGTTAAATTTGTGTAAGGCCACGGCTCCACTGGTTGTAGTTGATTGCGCCGTAATTTTCGCGCGTTACACGCGACTGTTGGGTGGCTCCACGGGCAACAGAGAACCAACTGCAATCCGTCGCGCCACCATGGCTTCACTAACAGTAGAAGTCAGTGTGGTAGACGTGACCAATGAACGATCATGCCACAAGTTACTGAGACGCGACCGACGCCGCATTCTGCAGCTAAAGGCGCAAGGTAGTGGCAGCAAAATGTAGCTGTAGAATAGGACCGGTTCCATTTGCGTGCGACTCTACATTCTGTGGCGCGCCGTCAAATGTTTCACGCTGCAGACTGTCGCTAGTGAAGCCACCTCCGTTTGTTTCCTGCCTTCTCGTTTCTCTGACTTACCAACTGCACTTTGTAGCGCGATCAGCCGTGGCCTAAGACTACTCTACTCTCTACTCTACTACTGAGTCTCTCAAAAGTAGAGAACTGAGGTGGGCTTTTCGGAATATCAAAAACTGCCCTGCCTGGCTTATTTGTGGACAATGGGGGACGAAGTCACATTAGCGAAAGTGGAACATTCGCACGATGGCCAACAGGACATTGTGAGCATGGCAATCGAGTGAAGCGACCCGAACAACAAACCCCAGCGAATCTTTCCAGTCCTTCTTCAATAGACCTAACCAGTCCACACCTAAACATTTGAAGCAGCAAGTCCAAGCAGACGTTCATCCCAAGCTTAACTGTGTCCAGAACATCCACGGACCACCCCCAAACATCAGGAAGGCACAACATTGGGTGGACAAATGGATTCAGCAGCAGGAAAAGTTAGAAATAACTGTCCACAAACTGGTGAAAGTATCATATTCCAAATTAAGGCCGCAACTCCAGATGAACATACCACAAACTGTGACCAATTACAATGACGACCAATCTTCATTTTTAATAACTTATTGCTTGAGAATTTCCAAGTCAGATGAGCTCGGACTGGTCTGGGACCCATCACAATCAATTTTACGTCAAAAATTACGAGCAAATGACTTCTCACATTCCAGGGTCTGCAAAAATCTGGAAAACCCATGTTTTTTAACAGTTTTTGGGCCATACTTGAATGAGAGGCGATTGGACCAGCTAGAAGTTAGGATCAACTAAATCCCGATTGGAGTTCATGTGCGAAAGATAGATTTTTTACATCAATTCTAAGGCCGTTTATGGGCTGCAGGGCGGACGGAAATTGCAGATTTGGAATCTACACATCATGATACGTCAGAGGGTAACATTGTAGGTATTTACTGAAGCAATATTCAATTTGTAACTAGATCGAAAGAATTGTGTTACAACTAACTCACCCTGGTCAACGGAATCATTTTAGTGGACGGCGAATTTTCGGGTTCCAGGAGGCAGGGCGCAATGAAGCTGAAGCCCCTGAACAATTCGTGTGCATTGGCGCTGGGAGGTACGCCGGGAGAATCTGAAAACAAACGAACCATGATAGTCGATATTTTTGTTCAACTTTCCTCATAACCCGCAGAGTCAAAAGAAAGATATTGACCGGCAAAAATTAATGTTTAGCCCCACTTTAGTAATAACCTAATAAAACCAGATGATTTGAATCTAAATTTCAATTGATGAAGAGAGTTCCAACTTGGAGAAACTTGACTAGGTCTTGGTAAGAAGGAATTACAACGGCAGTGACCTAAGGAAGGTTCGTTTGAACATCAAAATAAAGAATAACTCGACAAGTTGACGCTAATTCAATACTATTCATTTTGAAACATTCACACCAAGTCTTCTCATTGGATGAAGAGGCGTGTTTCCCATCAGAATTGCATTCAAGGAGCAGATATCGAAGAGATTGGCAAGAAAATAGAGGAGGGGAAGTTTGTACCTATAGTGAAACAATTTCACGTATAGGTTAGAATAAGTTACTAGTTTCTGTGAGAAAAACAAATTTCAACAAATACCAAAGCTGCGAGAACCAATCCAAAGGTCCGTTGATATTACAAAGTCTACCGAAAATTAGGGTGTTAGCTACTATTCGTAATGCTATAAGGAAGACATTGCCCGATTTCAACTCTGCCTCCCGTCCCTTGTAAAAGCTGGCATTGTGCCGTTTTGGTAAGTTACTCTTCTATCCACGAAGGACTCTTGCCCACCCGTTTCGAATTCAAATGACTAAGTGATTGCAAGCATTTATTGGAATCCTTTATATTTCACTCATAAAATCATCACAGTGTTTGATCATTCACCAGCTTTAGTTTTGCCCCTGGTAGAGTATGCAGCCACTGTTTGGTCACCTCTATACGCAGTTCAAAAATATCGTCTGGAACGAGTTCAAAGAAATTTCCTGCGATATGTTGCGTTCAAGATGGGGATCAAATCGGAATATATCAATTATGAGCTGCTTTTGGAGAGATGCATTCTGGTAACCCTCGAGCGAAGACGGAGCTCCGCGGACATCGTGCTCCTATAAGAGATTCTGAATAATACCCTGGACTGCCCCCCACTGCTCTAGAAGGTCCAACTAGCCACCCCGGCCATCTATCTATCTATTTCTAGATATGCATTGAGCACGTAAATCTGTTTTCAACCAAAATACCTATTTGGATTGATCAGTTGATCTTATTTGTGTGCCTCCTGAAATTCAATAATCGCTCTATCACCTGTGAAACATGCACACTCCAAAGCTTAGTATAAATTCAAATCATGAACGCAAGCCAATTGAATAATAAACCCCAGAGAAAGAATTTGCAGCGTTTTTTATGGTTATCAGAATGCTTCAACCCGTGTATCGGCTACAATGCCTTTTAGGAGTTCACTCCAGTATCCACATTACTACATCACTACATCATTACGTCACTAGTTTACTGATATCAACACAATAATAATAAACCAAAAAAACGCAAATGTTGGCACCATAAATCGGGCCATACAACGGGAATGGTTTGACCTGCGGACCTGGGGAGGGGCTCATTCGATTCCTCGTGGAAAGTTCTTCAAAAAGGTCCAAATTTAGGCCGCCTTGACTTTTTTTGAGGTTTTTAGGGATTTTACAAAACTTTGACAACCCTTAAAGGGCACTTTAAATTGAATGAGAGTGCTGGCTAAAGAACTGGGGCGTTGTCGGACCAATATTGATTTTTCTTGAAAATTTCAGATATTTTGCTCCAGCCGTTTGGGAAAAATCGTGTGAAAGGCGTACGGCGAACGGACGGAAAATTTTGTATTGCAGATTTGGATTCTACACCCTTTGAAACGTAAACCATGAAATTTTGGGGGGGGGGGGGGGGGGGGTTTACTTTTTTTTTTCAAGAGCGATTACAATGGTTTATTATTGAATAATAAACCAAAAGGTCCGGTTCAATTTTTTGATAGCTCGCAACGTATGGCTGTAATTCCTTAATGGGCCCATATAGATGGGGCACCTTGTATATTATGTATCAATGCTCGGACCACAAAAATGATTTTTGGGTGTTGCCAATAGGTGTAGTGCCTTATTCTAGACGGACGTAGGTCCATGGACCCTAATTGTAAATCATGAAAGCAACGTACAGCTATAAAGGAACAAATCAAAGCGCCCCAATAGAGTTAATCATCTCGCTTCCCCAAAGGGAATTTCTGAAAAGGTTAACAACATCCACCTCCCGATATACTGCGTTAGACCGATCCAACCTCAACCGCCAAGGTTTCCCTGTAATATAAACCCCCTTCTGGAAATGTAGGTGACGACAGGAAAACTGGATAGTGTGGCAATCCCTTCAAGTTAGTTTGCATACCTCAATTTAACTGTAGTAATGGAGTACCCTCGACTCGCGCTAAAGGAACGAGCTAATTTCCAAGTAAATTACTCGAAGTAGCCTTTCATGTTAGCGTCGGCTTTGGTTCCGCGGTCTTGCGAAGCTCCGAGGTGAGAATAGCGATTTTCACGTGGATTATCGAGGGATGGTTGGTATTTAAACACCGACTCAACGACGTAATACGGGTTGTTGCAATCGTTAGTCGGTAATCAATTCATTAGTCAAATATGAATCGGAAAGCACCGCTAATGGTATACAAGTAGATCATTAACAAGTCACGTTTAATGAGAAGACAACATCGTTACCTAATGAAAGTTTAACTCACCAAGGTCCTGTAAAACCCAACTTAAAGACATCGTGACAGGGAGGAATTTATACTAGAGAATAACCAATAAGGAGTAAAAATATCAAGAGTAAGGAACTAACACAATGCAAATTATTACCCAAAGGTTTATTACTTCTGTATTAGATATCCCTCCTTAGCAGATCAATGGACTCCATAGTAATATAGTAGTGGGTGTAGGTAGTGGAGTGACCACATTCATTTCGAATCCCTTATTTTGGAGCAGGAGTCTTTATTTTTTGGCAGATACGTTTCGTCCTTCACCGAGGACTTCATCAGGATTATTATGTCATCAATCCCTTTTTTTCAGTACTTGTAGTATGGGCAATTGAAGTTTTTCAGTTGCTCCCTCATCCTTCTTATATAAAAACTAGTCATGATTACAATTACTATTATTGTTGTCATTAATTGCATTAATTAGTGATTAGTGAAAATAAATTTCTTTCATTTTTTTATTTTCTTATTTTACAATAGTAAAAAATTGTAATCATGACTAGTTTTTATATAAGAAGGATGAGGGAGCTACTACAAGTATTGAAACAAAGTTAAAGGATGTGTGGTTAGGACCACCTTGTCTAAGCCGGAATTCTGCATGTATTGATGACATAATAAGACTGATGAAGTCCTCGGTGAAGGACGAAACGTATCTGCCAAAAAATAAAGACTCATGCTCCAAAATAAGGTCATAGTAATTTAGCATCCACCATGTTCAGGGCTGCCGCCAGCCACTCTATTATCGACTCTAGCAATAAAGACAATCTTCGGGTTTTTTCCATTAAATTCAAGGAACTAACTTCTATCTGAATCAAACAATAAACTACCCTCTAACATAAAACGTTTTTGAGATTTCGATTTTTCAATAGTTCATCCTTGAATATTAGTCATCAGGGTTAATTGATCAAGATCCCAAAATTATTGGTACCTCCTGGAAGCAGGATTTTTTAGGCAAATTGCGGAAACTTTGGCGCAGTAGTTTCCGGAAAAAAACTCTGGACGGTCAGATTTTGTTTTCTGTTCAAATTCGAAAAGTTCAAATATAGATAATACATTTTCGCCCAGCACGTAACTGTGCAACCGACAACAACTTTGATTTTTCAAACCAGATATTTTAAACTAATAGTTCCAAATCTACTAAAATAGCATTGCTTTTCATATAATTTTTCTATTGAATACTTGAATGTGCAAACTGCAAGTTATGCTTGAAATCTGACAAACGATGTTTTTTGACGCCATAATTACTAAATTTTGGGCACATTTTTGCTTGATCAAAAATAACTTCTAAAAATGTAAATCTGCCACCAAAACAAGACGTTTTGATCTTAAAACAACAAAATTAGTTTCAGTAGCGCGTCGTAGGACTAAAAATATTTTGTCGGATGTTCTTTAGTACAATCTCCATATTAAATCGGTGGTAAACGCCTGAAACTATAATACAGTTGAGAAGTTGAGATAATAAAACATTCCTTTCTGAATCAGCTCATTTAATTCTCACTTATCAACTTTCTGTCGAAGATGAACACCGGTATTCAAACACTTATGCATATCGCAGATTCTAGTCTCCCAGTCTAGCCAATTTATGTTTTACCAAAAGGATTGATTTAGGATTTTTTTAATATTTGAGAAGTGAGCTCAGCAAATATCCAAACCATCACACTAAACACAAGCATCAATTAACTATTTGCCGGACTACCTGGAGCTTAATTGGGAGTGGGAAGGGGGGTAGTAAAGCATATAAAAATTAGTACTTAATTAGGCAAGTACAAGTTTTTTAAATTGAAGATAGGAAGGCTTGATGAAGTGGATACATTTCATTTTGAAAACGGAAGGCATTACCTAATAAAGAACACTTTTATATCTAATAAAACCTATGACATTTGCCGAACGACGTTTCTAACTCCGAGTCCACATGTTCATGTTGAGTTTCGAGTTTCATGTTCTTATTCGATAGAAAATGGTCTGAGGTAAAACCTGCTCTACATAAACCTAAGGAACTAAATAACACTTTCACGAATGAGCCTTGAAAGACTGGAATGGACGGCACCATTGAGCTGGCTAGATGATTTTGAAAACCAGAAGCCTAAACGGGGGGGGGGGGGGGGGGGGTCTAAACTAAAATTAGCTTGATTTTAAAATATTTTTAACTATCTTGTTTTGATATATAGTTTAGAGTTTTGTTTTGTTATGCTCCACAACTTTAAATTTACTTTCAACGTATGAAAATGTCAGTAGCATGTACCGTTGACGAATTATTTCCAAAAAACTACTTTGGAATGTGACATTCCAGCCATGTTTGTGAGGCCTTCGGTTTGTAATCCATCAACTTTGGGACCCCCTGCCAAAAAATTCTTCTACTCAAAATGGAAAATTTTTCAAGTTTAATGCCAAACCACCTCCAGAAATTACTACCAACACTCGCCCTCGGGTTTAGGATTACAAGAAATTGACTAAAGTAAAATCAAAATTGGCTTTAGGCTTCAAAAAACTGAAAGTCTGGGCTACTTTTCCACGCTGAGTGTCCGATGTTCGTGCAATTTATTAAAAGTTTTAAAATACGGTCATTTTCTAACAAAGTTGGACTATTTTTTACGTGTGTAAAGTGCTTTAAGGAAGTTCATTTCCCACTAAACGGATAGACAACTTAACATCCACTCCAAAGGTAGCCACAACATTAGAAATCATTTTAAAAATGGGGGAGTTTAGGCCATTTTAGTGAGGAATAGACAAGAACACGGAAAAATGAAGTTTGAAAAATCGAGGAAAAATTTAGTTGGGTGCAAAAAACTCTAAGAGGCATTTTTCGTTGCAAATTAGTCGTAGAATCAATCCTTGACATTTGATCTACCTCAACGATAGACAACAGTATATTTCAAAATTGTAAATTGTCCAGAAAAAGCTGACGTTTCATCGCAGATTGAATTCATCCCAGGGTGTCTTTCAAGTACCTTCTGAAGCGATTGCAGAATCACTGAATAGAAATTTCAAATCGATCTTCAAATTCACATCCTAGGGTTAGTAAAAGGACAGTAACAAAAATAACAAAGGGCTGTTTATTCAAAATAGAAAATTAGAAAATCGAGGTAAACCAATCGCGGTCAGTTAATTGAGATCCTTTCTTGTTGGTGCACCCACAGAATTCTCGGAGGAAGAGATTATTCTGAACAACAGCGGTAATAATAACCTTTGGGAGACTTGGAGGTGAACTCCGAGTCGAAATAGAAGGCGTCGTCCGCTCTCTGCGCCGCGGGTTTGAACGGAGGTTGGATAGCTTTCTTGAGGAGCTTGTCCCAATCAATCGTGGCGAAGAATGAGTGGCTTTTGATTTCGTTGACGCCATCGGGCCCTGGAAAGATGCAAATGAATGTAGACACAACCCCGAACAGAACTTTTCTGAAGATCCAAGAGAAAAATTGGGCACATTTTGAAAAAACACGAGTAGAATTGATAACTGTAGAAGATAGCCCTGCACAGTCTAGAGATAATTATTGTAATATTAATAGAATACATTAAAATGTTTGATAATAAGCAAAGTGTTAGAAATAATCCGTAAAAAAGCATTCTCCCCTTCCATAACACCTATCAACATTAGTTCGGATTTCTCTCCAACTCTGAAAAGCGCTAGTGTCGAGCGTCATTATCAACCTTGTCAAACCTACTACCAAGATCCACTTGCCTGAGCTGCTGCGTTTTCACTTCTTTTCTATGCAAAATTCAAAAATGAATGTTCCTTCTTATAAACGATGGGAGTGCAACTAATGGGAGCAATACAATCGCTCCCAGTGACCAAAAGGTGGCCCAGGGACAAATGCATCTCTCGGCCAACTCACATTAAAACCGAAATGGTCAAATTTGAGCAACGTCTGCTTACAAGCATACGTAAGTGTGAGTAAGCTCTTCTTTCATTTGAAGGAGAACCAAGAGGTAGAGAGGCATCTACCAAAATCCTCATTTTCCAATGACCAGCTGCCTGGTTCCTGGATTTCCTGAGAAACGTTATGATGCCTGAGCGCTTCAGATGCAACGATTTTTAATAGGCAGGTACTTCAGCTTTTCAAATACAACTTGATTGCTAACAATCATCATTAAATATACAAGATTGATTAAGCTACTGAATAGACGTCAATTTTTCCGAAGTATCGTCCACAAAGGTGGCGGTTGTATTTCCACTTATTTCAAGTAGGTCACTGATGTAGAACACCAAAAAACATTTATGGCAGGACGGAATGAGGACAATGTCAAAATTGTTTTTGACAGAATGTGCGTATATTTAAAATATAAAACAACCACTAGGGCATCTCTCATTAAGAAACATTCTATAAAATATTTACATTTTTGTATATAAATTTACATATTTGTATAAAAATTATAGAGAAATGTTGCAATCCCTGCTCTGTTTTGGTTTGAAAACGGAAATTTGAAAGAATAGTTTTGATCGAAAAAATAATTAGATAAGATTAATGACAACACGAATTTATAACCTAAAAGGCTGCTCCAACGTTTTGGGTCTGGAAACCAACTCTCTGGCAGCAACGTGCTGGTATTGTCCTTTTTGAGTGGGTTTTCCAGTATATTGATATACTATAGTATTGAGATACAAAGATTCTAGTTGATGCAGAAAGAAGATGCGCAACGACACTCTAGAAACGCATTAAATGATCGCATTGTTTTCGAACTTCAAAAACGCTAAATTTGAAGGAGATTCAACTTCGTGTGAAATGCCGATTGTGAAAATGAAACCAACAAACATGATAAGAAATTCCTAACTTAGAATGAGGTGAATCACTCGATGGCTTCATTTGGTAGGTACTAGTGAAGTAATTCTAATACGATGAATTCAAACGCTGTAAACAGGTTATTATTTGGAAAAGAGGAATGCGTGCTCGTACCTGCTCCGAGTCGGTTGGCAGGGTTTCTTTTGAACAGAACTCGCAAAAGGCTTTGCGCTTCTTGCGACAAGTGTTGAGGCATCCCCAGCTTGGCTTTCAAAATCTGAGTCATGGTCTCTTTTCTGTTGGCTCCTTGGAAGGGCAGAGCACCTGTCAGCATCTCGAACTACAAAGATAACACTTGTTAAGTAACATCATCGATTGTCCAAGATGTGAGCGAAAAGGAAACAAATAATAGAAGGTTTGACGATAAAATCGATTTTCCAAAGGAAATTTGGTATGAGAACTTTAGTGGTTCAAAAAACGACTTTTGCTAGCAAATATTGAAGGACCTCCCCGCGTTGTACGAGCTAAATCAAGTTGAAATTTTCAACATACTACTTAGTTTACCAAAATGATGCAAATTTTGCAATCAGGAGTTCGAATCACATATTGACATTGTAAAGAATGTTGACTTGAAGAGTTTCCTACAGAAAGGTTACATAACCTCGCGCGATCATCACAAGCATGTGTAATCGCACTTGTTCACCTTCATGAAACCACTCTTTGAGAAAGAAGGAAGATTATTATTGTTTAAAACGGTTCCTTTCGATTCTGGATCTTCTTGTAGTTCCATTCGTAAGGTTAAACGCGAGCAGTTGAGGTATTTTTATCCATTAAGTACCATAGATTAGAATTTGAAATGAAAACGATGTTTACACAACTTCATCACCTAATATCACGACTTATATGCTTCGTACCTGGTTGACAAACATTGATGAACTTGCGATGAGATCGCCTGAGTTTTTCTGTCCAATTTCTGAGAGATACTTAATTGTCCAGGTAAGAATTGATTCAAATTACCCTTGAGACGACATTCAACGATTCGAAGACTAAATCGTTACTTGTGCTGCACCACTGTTTCAATATGGTCAAACCCAAATAATAATAAATAAATTGTCAACACACCATGAGTACACCGAAGGACCACCAATCTGCGGCGAATGAGTGCCCCTTTCGGTTGACAACTTCAGGGGCCATGTATTCCACTGTTCCACAAAAACTGTAAGCCTTCTGGTCGTCCACTGGTTGTTTGCTGAGGCCAAAATCTGTTAACGAGATGTGGCCTTCCTCATCCAGCAGTATACTGCGCCAGAAAAAAAGTACAACTTGATTTAAACACGATTTTCATGAGGTAAAGACAGATATTATCAAGAAACATTAATACTCCATCATAAGAAACCTTTTAATGATCATTTCTAATATCAAAAACTTGAAATTGAATTTCATATCTGATTCTGAATATTATTAGAATGTTGAGTTATGTATGAAGAAGTTGAATGCCTTCAATTTCTTCCTTAAAAGTCGACTTTTAGAGGGCAATCCGAGGGAAAAGGAGGAAGATTTTCAGATAACGTTAATCCTGGTATTAGTATGGTAACGAAATTACGTCTACAAATGAATGTTTATGCGCTGTTCGAGGTCTTTCCAATATAGATCAGCAGTCTTTCGTTCTCATTTCCCTATAACGGACGGAATGAAAAAGAATGTTCCCCAAACGATCGGTCATCCCATTATGCGGAGCTGGGGTTGGTCGTTCACTCGCTCTGATTGACCGCCGTTTATCGGGAAACGCGATCAACTCTTTTGGAAACTGGAAATAACTCCGAGTTTGACCGCTTCGCTCGATACCGCTTTTGACCAAACTTCAAATCCGATGTCCCGAAGGGAAAGGACGGCTTCATTTGTCCCCGAATACGCCGGAGACCGGAGCGAAACGACTAAACCTTATGAACAATTCATGAAGGGGTCCCCTCACCTGTTCAATTCAACGGGATCTCAAGATTGCTACCGATCTCTAACTAAAGCGGTCCGTGATTTTCGTCGCGTCGTATAGATTTGAGCTCGCAGATTAGCTTTCTTCTTACAATCGAGATTCTCGCAATGTTCAATGTGAATTATCTAACCAAAACCAAAGATCTTAGCGAGGAATCCGAGTAAACATATGAATTTAGACTAACTCGTCACAGAATGGTAATCAAACATCAAGCACACAAATCTCATTTGATTGAGTTGACACAAGCGGAAACCAAATGTACTAAAACATACGGTGAAGTAACACCGTAAACACCTTTTCTCTGGGTACAATATCTATAATATGTTCATCTGTCAATCAGGGAATTTAAACAATTTCCTAAATTCTAGCAACCGAAGTAGAGCACATCATACAATACTTGCCGTGCAAAAGAATAGATTAATCGAAAGAGAATAGTAGCTTGGGCATCGAATACCAAATTAGCGAGTTCGTGAAAAAAGGTATGAACCACCCAGACAACAGAGAGCATGCTTTCCCCGCAATTGCTCCAAATTCCACTGACTTACTTAAGAGCATAAAACAAGTACAGAAAACCTAATGAAGCACAGGAAGCCAGTTAACCTAATAAACAACACTTGGGAGGCTTGATTCAGGGGTGAAAAGTAGGAATTGGAGGGGACCCATCAGAATACTTACACAAATCAAAAGGTGTTTGGAGAACGTAATGGTTTTATTGCCGAAATAATGATGCTGTGCCTGGAATTTTGTATCATTTTGGATCATTTCCACCCAAATCTGGCTCAGATTATCAAGTTACAAAACCGCTCTTCATTCAGATGACGGTACAAATGGTGATATTATGACTTTGTCGAGCTTCATGCACCCACTTCTGCTTTCTTTTAACTTTAAACGCACTATTCTCCAGTAAAAACGAATTAACTGGGTTAATTTCAAATGCCATCTTGAGCGAGATACCAAAAACTCGACTGGTCTACTCAATCGCTCGCAATATAAACACATCACCGCTCTGAAATCGTAGTAGGACCAAAGTATAATTGACTTTGGGATTATCGCATGGGGAGGAGCTGCGGGGACAGTACTCAATCCCTTGAATGTAGTGCAAAGATCTATACTTAAAATAATATCGAAAAACCCCCTAGATTTCCCACAGTTGACTTGTTCGTTCGAGTATTCTCACTGGACCAGCTTTATATTAAGTCATCCCTCATCTTCTTCCATAGACATCTTGATCTCCTCGATATTTCCAAGGCCACCTCACATGCTTTCCGCTCAACTTTGCAAGCTGCAGTTACGGCGCCGAAAACGAGACTCTGGAGTACCTTCAAACACATTTATTTTAGTTTACCCTACTTGATTCGCCAATTGCCTGATAAATTGAGAGTTCCATCGAATTTTGCTCAAAATAGCAATAAAAAATAAATCTTTTCGTTTTTGATAAAAGAAAGTATAGATGAATGACGGGGGTCCAGAACCCTTCCTGGGCACAACGGAGAGCTTTCTTCGGGGAGAGCTTTCCAAATGGGAGAGTAAGAAGGGTACTGCCTGCTGGCTCCGAGTTAGGGGACAGAGGCAGGCAAAATAATTTATTGATTTCTCCAGGAAGAGAGCTAATGAGCTGCTCAGCCTAGGAAGAAAGGAGATACGTATAGTAACAGGGCTCTTAACGGGGCACTGTCCACTTAAATATCATCTCCACAAAATGGGCAAATCTGACACAACCCTCTGCCGGTTCTGTGGGGCTGAGGACGAGACTGCGTGTCGTGTGATCTGCCACTGCCCTGTGCTGGCAAGACAGCGTTTTCTAACCTGGGGGCAAGCTTCCGTTGATCCCCAGGTTATTAAAACGGGAGAGGTAAAGGATCTCCTCTCATTCGCCAAAACGTGGTGGGGAAGGGTGGACCTTCCAGCTTTATCTGGGGTTGACGACAATAGGTCGCCACAACAGACTGGGACGGTAATGCCCACCTAGCAATTACCAGGCAGTTAGTGCTTGGGTCCCAGGCAGCTCCTGACGATGGGTACAAGTGCCGTCCACTGGGCGTTCAGTGCTTGGTTAGGCAGGGTGTTCAGGTTGGGTAGACAAATGTGCCTGGGAAGGAGTTGGAGGTCACGACCTCCTCCTCCAGCCACAATAGGTCCTCCAGGGCCTCAGTGGTAAAAAAAAAAAAAAAAAAAAAAAAATAGATGAATGCCACAACTTGTTCAACAGCATGTACGTTGCCTAGTTCATATCATTCATTTATATATTTTTTGTTTGTTTCACTTCTTTGTCTTGCCAGTCCCTTCAGTAGAAAATCCATAGTTATTCTTGCTAACATTGGTACTCAAGAACATAGTTCGATCGTGGAGCGACTACAAGACTTTTCGTAAAAACTGGTAGCTTAGCCAACTCCCCCTCATCGCACAGGGTTATCCTAATAGTTCAGGGTGAAGTTCCAGGACTAAATATGTATACATGTAATATATAATATGTTTCGTAAATATGTAAATCCTCTTCAAGATTGTGTGGAATAAAGAATTATTCATTCATTATTTATTCATACGTAGGGTGAAGGTAGGCAATGCTTTTACCTAGTAACCATATCCAGGCAAAGAGGAGCACTGAACGTTTTATTAAATTAGGTAAACCTCGCAGTCAGGAGAGAACGTCCCCAGCAAAGTGAGACTGACGGACGTCGACTGGAAAACTATAAAATACGAGCAGCGAGGAAGAAAATACCCGCTGAAAGCTTGTTGAAGGCAAAATTAAGTTAAAAGAGTAGAAGGGCCGCCCACAAAGAGCTGATATTCTTGAGCACTCTTCTAATAGAGCAAGCATAAGCACTTTGTCGGTAAGGGAGGCAGACAAGACGGCGGTAAAGTAGGCGGGAAGACAGCCGAAGGGGAAGAGAGCACAGGCTGAAAGGCGGGCCTGTCGGTTGTTGTGCCAACTAAGAAACTTGGGCATTATCCTCGTCGGAGTAGATTAAAGGCACGGCTGACGAAATTATCGAAGATACCCCCGGAGCCGGTAAATGGCACCTTATTGAATTTTCCATTGTTTGGGCGTCGAGACTAGCGGCAGAATCAAGCGAGGAAAGGAAGGGAGAGGCGCAATTTCCTTCAGTAAACTCCCGGGTTCTCCGCTGGGGTTTCATTCGGGAGCTCTGATTACGCATGTTTCTCTTCACAACACACATCATTTGGGATGAATAACATTTGATTAAGACGAACCCTCATCATTTTCCCGGCGGAGTCAATTACGGTTCAACCCACAGCGGAAACCATAATCCTAGTCTAACCCGCAGAACTCGACCTCTCTTCACGAAATTGAACAATAAGAGCGATGAATAACCTCGTTACGGAAATACGGATATCTTACTAACATCGTCTTGCATCATCTACCGGATTTTCATCGCTTTGTAGATGCGGCTAAACAAGCCATTTTCTCGGATCCCTAATCTCATAAATTCAGCTTCCCTAGCTTATTGTAGTTTTTTGAGCTTTATTTTTAATTTTTAGTGAGCCCTTGCAATTTACCAAGAAAGAAAGGGGAAAGAAAACGTTTCAACTTCCCTAGGACAAGAAGAATTTTATGACATCAGATTAAAGCGTATAATAGGTAATAATTTTGTATAAAAAAAAAAATGTTCCTCATGAATTATCTTACAAGAAACTTCTCGACTGTTCCCTTCTGAATTTTAAATGATGATTTTATACAAAAGGATAGAATCACTCCAATAATAACATGTGAGTGTTGATCATGATGATGTTGGTTGGATACGCATACTTAAATATGACATAGTGACAGGACTGAAGAAGTCCCCATAGCGGGACGAAACGTTTCCACAAAAGAAAATAAACCTATTATACGCTCCAATGTCATAAATGAAAGTGGTCACACCACAACCAACAACCATGACAAGAAGAATGTATTCGAGTGAGTTTGCCCATTTGGAATCGCTCAATAACAGCGTTTGAGTGTTATTTTTTCGCTAAACAATCCGAGATTCATTCCCTGACCATAATTTTTCCGTTCAGATAATAAAACTCACATTTTGAGCGACATATATCGTGGGGTTCCGAGTAAAAGTGACCAAGTAACATTTGCAAAATTTTACAGGGGAGCGATCTGAAGTTTCACCTATTTTCTTCTTACGAACGCTGGTTGTGTGATGTCTCATCCGACTATGTTTCGATTTTTCTTTATCCTGTAGGTAGTTAGCTAGTGCCCGCCTATGATATCGTGCTTCAAAATTCACTTCAGATTAAATAAGAGCTGTTTTCCGGAAAACTCTATTTGATCATTTTTACCTGCCTGGAGTTTCAAGCTTTACTCATTTGGTCAATTCAATTCTTCGAAAATCTGTCGCATAGTTACATGAAATTGAGGGATTGAATAGTTTTTTCGTTAATTTATCGTGTTGCCAAGCATCTAATAACAATGATATACCTATTTCTGTTAGAAAAGGTTATCCATTACCTGTCACTGTAATTGGTCATTTTCACCTGCCCACTATGCAATCTTACAAATCTTACACAGTAAAAGTGATCAAATGGCAATTGATAACATTTACAAGCACCAGCGAGAGTACATTTATAATCCATCTCGTGTTTTGTGGTTGAGTTCAAATGCCATTTGGTCACATAAAACTCTTTGGGTCAGGCAGGTAAGATTTATTTTCAAGTATTTCTTGCACATCAGTTTGAAGATAACATTCTTAGCAACAACACACAGTAGACAACGTTCCTTAGTACCGGAATGACAAAAAAAGCTCATTTTGAAAAAAATGTTACTTGGTCACTTTTACCCGGAACCCGATATATATTTTTTTTGGTCAAACTAAAAATTCAACATCATAATCCGTTATTTAGCCGACAAATACCAAATTTTGACCATACCATTAAAAAGGTCCTTCAATTTAGTATCCCCACTGTACAAAAATATGTGAAATAAAAATTTTCAGGCAGACAAGGTTCACATGAAATTCTTTCCACTAGTTATGCATGCAAAAACATCGAAAATGACTTCTGAATTAATTTTTACCTCTTATGAATGTTGCCTGAAAATTTTAATTTGGTACAGTGCAGATAGAAAATTAAGAGGCCTCTTAAACAGTACGATCTGATTTGGTGTTTGAGGGCTAATTAACGGATTATGACGTTCGGAGTTTTATTCTGAGCGAAAAAATGTCGCTCAAAAGATGAGTTTAATTTTCTGAGCGAAAACATGGAAGTCAAACTCCGATTTTGAACGATCCCGAATAATAAAACTTACTTCGATTCAATTTCCGCATGAAACAGAGGTAAAAGCTCGGTACAAATTACGTTTGGCCAACCTTTAAAGGGTTGATGGATTGAAAAATCGGGATTTCCAAAACTTTCGTGATAAAATGATAGTTTTTCTTCGTTTGATTCAGATATAAATGGAAAACTCAGTTCGATCAATCGAATGAGACCAACTGGTTAACTGTAAGAAAGGTTCAAAGCCTTGAAGTTGGAAGAAAAAAAGAATCAACATGACTGTGAATTGCAAAGGGACGTTAAATAACACTAGTCGGCCTAACATTTATTAATTACATCGATTTACTTTATACCTAGGCCAGTGGTTTGCGTAGAAACGCTTTAAACACAGTAATAGTAAAGCTTTGTAAAATAATTGGGAGCGTTTTCGAATAGAGACGAAATTCTTCCTGCAATTCTTACCTATTGACCTATTCAACGTTTTCAATAATTAGAACAAATTAACGAATATGTCGAACTCACTTTTCTGGTTTCAAATCCCGGTATATGATCCCAAGACTGTGGAGGTGGTTAAGGGCCAGAGCGAGTTCTGCCAAGTAGAATTTAACATCTTCTTCGGTAAACATGAGCTGCAGCGACAAACAAAAAGTACAAATATAGTCGAGTAAAGGAAGAAATAACCTATTAGTACGTTTAAAACGCTTTCAAACAGATGAAGAGGTCATCGGTGTTTAAGTGATTTAGAAAGAATATTTTGGGGAGGGTCTGCATCTCATCAATCTTCAACTATCTGGTGTTGTGGATTGCTGAAGTATGTTTCAGAAGTTGAAATTCAATTTAATTTTAGAGATACATTGCTAATGCCTATTTGGACTTATGGCATCCAACTATGGGGCTGCACAGCAAAATCTAACATGCGAATGATTCAAACTTTACAAAATAAAGTACTGAGGTCTGCAGTAAACGCTCCCTGGTACATCAGAAATGTCGTCCTCCATAAGGATCTCAGAGTGAAAACCGTAAGAGATACTGCGACAAAATTAGCTCAAAGATATTAACAGCGGCTTCACGCTCATACTAATTTGGAAGCCATTCAGCTTCTTGACAACTCCAGTACTATTCGGCGCCTGAAGAGGACCGAACCCTTGGATTTGGGATGCTGATACCGATCATCGGTAACCGATGTGATAGTGTAGTGTGGTGGTAGTTTGTGGAATCTCACCTTAAAAATGCGTAAAATTTACGCAGCGTAATTATGTTAAAGCTAAATAACTTGATAGTTACTTACTGCATGCATGTATGGTGTAACTAGTTGTTATTTTCAATAATATATAATAAATATGTAATAAATATACAAATAGTACTATTCAGCCAGTTGGAAGGTTCAATAAATGTTGAAGCCCTTTCACTTCAGGTAAAAAGTTCGTGAAATTGTCTGTTCTTTCTGGGGATGAGGTTAAAATTGTAATAAATGTTGTTTTTAGGCTCAAAAAATTAATTTTAAAGTGGTTTACCAAAATGTTTACGATGTGGACGCTTTAAAAAATGGTTTTTGTTTGGAAATGTTTTAATTTATGTATTACGCCCCAGTAAAACGGAATTGTGGGATTCCAAATCGTCTGGACTGTGTAGTCTAAGTTATCTTTAACAATCTCGTTTGCAAATAGTTAATTTTTGAAGAGGTTTCATTTTTTGAGTATGTCCTTTCACTGGAATGCCCAACATACGGAGTGGGACAAAATAAAACTGGAGTATACCGAAATCTTTCGCATTATTACCCTGATTATGAGTACAACACTCATTAAGTGCACAACATACTAAGGGTTCATAAGACATTCATAAATACGACATTTCATGATTGATCATTATCCAATCCGTTCGAATCATGTTTTTAAAGCAAAAAAAGAGTCGAACCTGTAAATTTTAACCACAATTTTATCATTATACATTTTATCATTAGGAAATATTGGACTTTTTCCTATAATCATCACGTATGTTGATTATACAACATTCATTAAGTATACAACAAACCCACCAAGGGTTCATACGACATTCATTTGACATGATTGATCATTATCCAATCCGTTTAATCTACGTTTTTGAAGCGAAAATTATTCGAACCTGTTAACTTTAACCACAATTCATCATTGGGAAATACTTTATTTTTTACTACAACTAGGTCTGAATTTTCAACACAATTTGATGTCCGGGAGAACTGATGGTCCTTAACCTCAGGTTCAATAGAAAATTCGACGATAAAAGAGACAAGAAACATTTATTTGGAAACAACCTGACCTGGTCTACAAATCGCCTATTTTCAAAACTAGGAAAATCCTTTCGTCCAGAATGCCTCCCGTTCCCTCTCCAAATAAGCAAAGTTTCATAAATTAACTAATTTTATCGACGTCAATCGTTTTAATTTGAGCGCTATGTGCACATAGAAACAGTCAACACATGACGACACGACAGTTAGCACATGACAAAACAAAAACACGTAAACAAAACACGTGTAAATAATAATTTGCTATACGTAAAAATTAAGATTGTTAAATTTGTTGTTCAGTTTTCATTGATTTTTTTAACACATTCCTTTGAAAGGTTAGTCCATTTCTCAGCAAGATGTAGTGCGCAAATTCCTAGATGTTCTAGTTTATAGATTATAAACTTTTGTCATGTTGTATTCTGTTTATTTTTACGTATTTTACGGCACAATTTTTCATATTTGAGCACTTGATGGTGCTCAAAAAGTTATGTTCAACGAAGTGATAATTTCTTTCTTTTGGAATGTTCAATTTTAAGATTCCATTCTGGAATCATACAAACACATGTATACGAATATGAAAAAGCGTTAAATCTTTCTCTTTGACTGTTCAAATTGTGGTCACCAACCCAACCATCAATCCACTAAAGATAGAATCTGAAATCAGAATTTATGTGACGGCTGTGTCAGACAGAAATCTTTCCAATTAAGTGGACGAATTAAAATGAACGATGAATAACTTGATGCAGAGAAAATGGTTTGAGATTCAATAAATAGTACCCTCAGCTATAAATCCTACACGAATACATCTAAAGGAAATTGAAATGAGCTGGAAACACTTTAGCTCTCTAAGATTCGAGCAGCGAGTTGGCCACATGCTTCTTTAAATGAGATGTTCACGAGTAGCACTCTGATATTGATCTTACTTCTTTCGACAAACGGGAAAATAGGTCGCCCCCTCTTAAGAAGTCGAGAATGAGATAGAGTTTGCCCTCCGTCTGGAAGGCGTAGTGAAGACGAACGATGAAAGGATGTCTCACATCTACCAAAATGTTCCTTTCCATCTTAGTCCTCATTCTGTCCCGCACTGCAAGAGAGAAAATCCACCGTTGAAGTTTAAACTGAAGATTCACAACTTATCGAATAGAAAGAAAAATGACCATTTACAAACATCATCACATTTAGCGAAGGAGTCGAATAAAGAAATCAAAGCTAGATGGTATCTACCACATAAGTTGGAAGAACACCGTAGGAATGAAAACTGTATTATGCTTGCTCGTAAGGAAAATATCAAATAATTACTAGAGAAGGTTTAAGATTACATTTTAAATTTTAGCATATTCGAGTCAGAAAATCTTGAACTAACTGATGATTACAAACCCCATAACTTACAGAAATTTTGTGATCGCAGGATATATGATTGAAGAAGCTACACAACCGAACTACCTTTAAATTTCCTCTTAAAATGAGGAAAGATTGAAATTCAAATACACAAAATTGAAAACAGGCAAATGTTTAGTGAATTAACTTGCCCTTCCTCTAGATGTTTTCCCTTTATAATATAGCCGCATCAGTATTATTCAGATAGAAGTTGCTTCCAAGTCTCATTTGACTAATAGTTGACATTTTAGCTCAGACAGCATTACAACTGGCATTTTGTCACCTAAAATTAATGAAAACCTAACCTAAAAACCGGCTGAAACTTGCTTGATTAAAGCCCTTATAAGTACAGTTTTCTGTCAAGTAAAATGAGTTTTAGCAAACTTGGAAGGAGCGATTGACTGTCAAAAGAAAGGACTGTAACAATTATTGATACTACCGTATGAAATGTATAAAAGATTATTCGATCTTTCTTTCACAACCAACCTCCGCATTGTAGTAAGAATCTCTAGGATCTGAGGAAATGGTGCTCAATGGATTTCACGTTTGCTTGTGCTTTTGAGCGATGGAATTTATAGGAGACCATCTACAATCTAACCAAAACATTCACTAGAAATTTCATCAAAATCGGATGAAACCAGGAGCAATTTAGCTTGTAATAAGGATTTTTGAACAAATGACAGTTGTTCAGAAAGGTCTAAAACGAAAAATACGAGTGGAACTAATGATTGTGGAGAAAAAAAATCATTTCCCGAAAGCGAAAAGAGAGCTTCCGCTACCAACAGGTAGACCCGGAAGCAAAGAGCCCCGATTTTATGACCTGCTAAGGTGTTTGTGATGCTAGCTCAATTTAGGGAATATTCTAGCAAATCTTGAAAATGTGCAAGCCATGCGAAACGTGAGACCTTCATTTTGCACGCCACCAGTATTAAGATGAAAGTTAACCTCCGCTCACTCAAAATGAACCCACTATTTAAAAACATAACTTCAAACCTTCTTTAGCTAACTTGATGTTTTCCTAGCGGGCTCACATACTACGGTCTACGCAACATACCTTTGAGAGTCGCTTTCTTGAGTACTTTCATAGCGTAAAGTGTTCCGCTGTCCGGTCCAACGATTTTGCGAACGAGGAATACCTGCAAAAGAAATCACAATCAATACAATTCTAGTAAAATAGAGCAGATGGAATGAAATTAGGTTTCATTCCTTCAACACCCAATGAATTGCATTCAATTCATCAGCATACAGGGCTTCAATACACAAAAGTTTTCAAATATCATTATCTGGAGTGAACTAACAAGGTAACGAAAAAGCTTTGGTTCGCTACCTAATTACTGTGAGGAACGCAGCAAATTCTTTCACTGGGGTTTATTATTCAATTGGCTTGCGTTCATGATTTGAATTTCTACTAAGCTTTGGAGTGTGCGTGTTTCACAGGTGATAGAGCGATTATTGAATTTCAGGAGATATGCATAGAGCACGTAAATCTGTTCTCAACCAAAATACCTATTTGGATTTATCAGTTGATCATATTTGTGTGCCTCATGAAATTCAATAATCGCTCTATCACTTGTGAAACACGCACACTCCAAAGCTTAGTAGAAATTCAAATCATCAACGCAAGCCAATTGAATATTAAACCCCAGTGAAAGAATTTGCAGCGTTTCATGCATATCAGAATGCTTCAACCCGTGTATCGGCTACAAAGCCTTTTAGGAGTTCACTCCAGTATCCACATTACTACATCACTACATCACTAGGTTACTGATATGAAAATTTCAGCTTTTTTGCTTCAGCCGTTTGGGAGAAATCGTGCGTACGGCGGATGGACGGAAAAATTTTCATTGCAGGATTCTACACCCTTTGAAACGTAAACCATGAAATTTTCAGGGGGGGGGGGGGGGGGGGGTTAGAATTTTTTTTTTTCAAGAGCGATTACAATGGTTTATTATTGAATAATAAACCAAAAACACAGATCCAAGCGGAATTTTGATGTTAACAGAAACATTATCAAACTTTCGCATACGAATCATTTTATGAACAGGTACGTGCCTATTGTATATACTCGTACGTTTGGAAGGTGATGCTAAGCCCTATAATACTTTAATAATCTTTCCACAAGACCAAATAAAACAACTTGATGACTTTTGGGGGAGTCTAGGGCCAGGTAAAATCAACAAGCTCCAACCGAAATAATTAAATTACGAGTAAATAGGTGAGAGGATTGATAGGGATAATGAATTGTATTTGTCGGTATACTTATGAGCACCTCTGAAAAAGAGGAAGGATCAACAGGTCTCCACAGCGAGGTTGTAAATATGTTTCCTGACCCGAGAGATACATTATACTGGACAGCTGGAAAAACAAATATTGTACTTTTCCAAGTTACCAACGCCGAAGATAACTATTGACTATTCATTCGTAATTTGTTATTCGCTGAACCTCCATTTTGTGGTTGGATTTAACTTTGACTTTAACAGGATTTAATGCGTGTTTTATAAAGTTAGTTAATACATCATTGTTATACAATTTACGAAGATTGTAGGTAATAATTTTTTGATCGTCTCTTAGTATAATGAGCACGAAGCATTCTTTGTCTTGTTTAACAAACACCTCACCATTAACCCTTTACCTAATTCTATTCTAGGGACGTCCAAATACAAGACCACTACAAATCTGCCAACCCACCACAAACTAACAAGAAAATTATAATTATCAACCTCCCTCTCAATAAGAATTTTTCAAAGCTAGCAGAACTTCAATAAAACAGTTCATTTTCATCTCTGTTGAATGTCTCTGTAAACTCTCCTGAGGCCTGTAAATAAGTAATATTTGGATAAAAATGTCGGGCGTGCAAGTGCAGTAGCCATAACTAAACCAACAGTGATGAAATTCATGAGAAATCGATCACAGAGTACACTTCAATTTAAGCGAATATGGGCTGTTAAATTAATTGAAATAGGAATTCCAGAAAATTGAAACGGAAGGGTTGTTTTTGACGTTTTTATTTGGTAAAACTTCGGGAAATCATGGAAGGAAGCTACTTATTATAGAAATTAACTGGTTGGTGTCTGTTTTCTTAGAATATGACCTAGTTTCATTTTTAATGATAGAAAATTTGTGGATTTATGAGGGTTGGTCTGAATAGAACCCTTCACAAACACACATATCCAAACAACTTTGATCTTCAGAAAACGTTCAAGTGGTCAATAAAACAGTCAACCTAAATATACATGACTGATATGGTAGTCTCGCTTGATTAGCACAGTTTTGACAGGGACAAAGATTTACCACAAAGAGATGAGGCATTAAAGTTGCCTCAGGGGCGGCTCTGCGGTGAGGCGTTTGAGGCCATGTCCCACCTCACTAAGTGGGAAGAAAAATTAAAGAGGAAATGATTTGAATAAATACTTTCTTTAAAATGATAATACTCAACCACTTTGTTGCATTCACAAGTGTTGAAGCTCGCAGATTCATTACAGAAATGATCATCATAAAGAATAAGTAAACGTTTTTCCCTTTCCACTGATTTGAAACCATGGTTCAGTAAGATAAGTTCACCTAAACGATTCTACATAACCACGGTTCGACTGAGAAGTGGACATGGTTGTTCCAACCAGCACCTACACCGGATGCGGCTCTGCATCTTCCCGATGCAGAAGCTGTGTGGTCGATCCAGAAACCATGCAGCACAATATTCTGGAGTGTCCTGCCCATTCACCGTTTAGAAACGGGGATCTTACGATACACACCCTCCATTACGATATGCACCCCTACAAAGATTATCTTATACACCCGATGTGAGCTATTAGCCAGCCTGTGCCAGATGAAATCTACACCCAACCAACACAGCCTCAGGCCAAACGAGGGTCACTGCATCCTTGCTACTGGCCACAGGCAGCAGTGAGCTCTATCGGCTTATCGGGTGTGTATGATAAAAGGTTCAATAGTCATAGGCCAACGAAAAGGTGTGTATCATAACGCGACCCAGCGGTCTTTCACTTCCGAGCGGCCAGTCGGGTGTGTATCTTAGGTCGAACGTGTCCTGCCCATTCACCGTTTAGAAACGGGGATCTTATAATACACACCCACTATTAAGATATGCACCCCTACAAAGATTATCTTATACACCCGATGTGAGCTATTAGCCAGCCTCTGCCAGATGAAATCTACACCCAACCAACACAGCCTCGGGCCAAACGAGGGTCGCTGCATTCAGCATACTTCTTTCGAAGTCAGTCACACATTTTGCTGGCTGAAATGGAGCTTGGATCAGCGTTTGGCACTTCTCCACCTGCCGTCCGTAGGTAAGCCTTTCACTTCTTGCTCTGCCTATCCCCACACGTCCATATCGCAAGTGGCGAACTGAGTTCTTACGATACACACCCTCCATTACGATATGCACCCCTACAAAGATTATCTTATACACCATCTCAGTTCCTACACCCTTAGAGACTCCTAGCTGAATGGAATTGTAAACATAAGGGAAATCGAGTACCATTGTATCATTAGGGAACATGGACATTTTGCCTCATATGAGTTTTTAAAAGCTATAAACTTGAACCTGTAGAACAATATTATTATCATTACTAATTTATTTACTCAATACTTGTGACGGCTGTAATTCCACGTAAGCGCATGCGCACAGCGTACCGCTAGTTCGATCATGATGAAATTCATGAGACCTTGAGGGGCGTTGTGTGTATAATCCTTTATCATACGAGCTAAATTGAATCAAAAGTGTAAAAGTTACGCCAGTTTCAAGAATTTCACGTTAGCGCATGCAAAGAGCGTACCGCTGATTATATTGAGATGAAATTTGTATGGGACCTCAAGGGGCCTTATCCGCATAGTCCCTCAAAATATGAGCTAAATTCATTCAAAATTGTGGATGTTATGGCTGTAACAAGGAAATGCGGACGGACAGGCTGACGTGAAACGCAAAATGCGAGTGGAAATTTTGAATTCTGACAACAAAAATTGTTTAGCTCCCGAAAGTGAACACTAGGCTTCCGCTGCTTCGCAGACTCGGAAGCAAAAGTATGCATTTTTGAAGGTGCTGCAACGCAATCCTTTAAATCCTTGCAGGTAGCAGGTATCATAATGAAGGGGTTTAGTGTTAGTGCTTTGAGGGTTAGCTTTCGGGGAAAGCGGAGCGTGCTATTCCATTGTCATGACAACATTTCATCAGGACAGCAATTCCCATGTTGTAGGGGTGAGGGCTGCGAGGCCTATTTGCAGATTGCTTCCGCTCTCAGTGATAACTTGATTTTGATCGTACATTCATTCCCCGCAATCCCCACTCCCCTACCCTCTTGGGAAACGCTCGCCTCAAACTTGCGGACCATAACATTGCATTCATTGGATTTGCTCTGTGCTTTTCTCGTTACGTACAGAAATAATAAACCTCTGTGTAATAAAGTGCAGCGTTTTTGAGGTTTCTTCAAAAGAATGGGAGAATGGACTTGGCGAGTTTTTCGACTGTGTGTGGCCAATGGAAATTGTGAGGTCGTTGTTGTATTTTCAAAGCTGCATGAATGAAAAGCTGCTTTAACTTTTGTTGTCAGGTAGGTTGGAAAGGGAGTCAAGGTGCATAGTCGAGAGGCGTGGAGGTGCTTGGTGACAAGTAGGCGAGAAGACGCGAGAGAGGTCGTGTGTAAGGGGGTTCTGGTGGATGTATAGTACGCGGATATCGGTAGAAGTAGGTACATACTTTGCCAAATGAGCCCTGCCCGAGGACTTTGAGGAGCTCGAATTGAGAAGGGTCGGCTCGGTCGTGACCCTCTTTGACGACGTCTTTCAGCTCATACTCGTGCTCCAAACTCCCGCCAGAGCTTACAGATTTGTCGTCCTGAAACACAAAGGAAACCCACACATCAGCCCTTTGAAGAACCAAACCGTTTTCAATGGAAACTTCATTTCACATCCTACAAACCAGCGATGGGCACATTCTTAAATTTAAAAAAAAAAACTAGTGAAATCCATAAATCTGAAAATATGAATACAAATACCGCCATGCGTATGGATAAAATAAATTAAAACAATAATCATAATTTTTACTAATTAAACTAGAAAGCCTTGGTAATTTTATAGCAAAAACTTCTTAAATTTTATGTGAAAATCCGTGGTTTTGCACATGAACTTTTTGGGGTCGGGTTCCTCATTATTTCAAGCCAGCTCGACCGCATCCCACGCATAGATGCTATATAATTTTGGTTTATTATTCAATAATAAACCATTGTAATCGCTCTTGAAAAAAAAACGCTGCAAATTCTTTCACTGGGGTTTATTATTCAATGATTCATGATTTGAATTTCTACTAAGCTTTACGAGTGTGCGTGTTTCACAGGTGATAGAGTGATTATTGAATTTCAGGAGGCACACAAATATGATCAACTGAACAATCCAAATAGGTATTTTGGTTGAGAACAGATTTCCGTGCTCTATGCATATCTCCTGAAATTCAATAATCGCGCTATCACCTGTGAAACACGCACACTCCAAAGCTTAACAGAAATTCAAATTATGAATGCAAGCCAAATAAATGAAATTGAATAATAAACCACAGTGAAAGAATTTGCAGCGTTTTTAAATGCCACTTTTTTTCAATTTCTAGTTTTGAAGATTTGACAGTCAAGAAAAGTTGTAGAAAGGCGGTAAGAGCTGTAAAAATAATAAACCTTTGTCAAATAATTTGCCGCATTTAGTTTCAAAAGTCAAAAAAAGAAAAAAAAAAACATCACACATTCTCACATCACACATACACACATCACATTCTCAAATTCTCTCATACCGTGATGTATGTACGTACATACTGATCGTACTGTATGAATTTGAACAAAATTCACTTGTTGTTCAATTATTTTCAGTAATAAGCCTTTGTAATCGTATAGCAAAAATTTCTTAAATTTTATGTAAAAATCCGTGGTTTTGCGTGGCATTTTTCAGGCCTAGTTGCTCTTAACTTCTAGGCAGCTCGATCGCATCCCACGCATAGGTGCAATGGGCCAACAATTTGGCAAAACCAAACAAAAATGAGGTTTTTCGATGGTTTTGCTGATAAAAGCAAGTGATATGTTAATATTTAAGTAATTTTGGATGCCGAATCGATTGAGATGGGTCCCATGCCAGTTCGAGCTCAATGACTTATTAAGGGCAAAAATGTGGATAAGATGTAAAAAGTAAATATAAATTTTTAAAACCTTACTTCAATATCTCTTTTCGACGATTTGACAGTCAAGAAAAGTTGTGGTGGGGGGGTCAAAATAATAAACCTTTGTGGAATAATTTGAGGCATTTGGTTATTTAGGTCATTTCTGAATTGTAATGTATGTATGAATATAGGGATCATACTGTACCTATCGGGCTTGCCTGCATCGTGAAATAAATTTAAAAAATCTTTGCTGCTGTAATACCATTGAGCCCTTTGAACTGTATGATAAATTTATATGGTTTACAGTTCAATAGTGACTTTTCGGAATTCAGGGCTTTCCTCATCAGACTTTGTAGTTGAAGTAAGAATTACAACCCGGAATAATCGAAGGGCAGAGACGTCGATACCTCCGACATCTTCTGAAACGAAGTGATCCACGGAAGCATGATATTGCGTCCTTTCAAAGCCCGTGGAGATTCGCTCCATGGAAAACAAATTAAACTTGCAAGATCAAAAGGCCACCTAACAAGAAGGAAGCCGATGAGAACATATTAACAATTTGACCAACAAACGGGTGCTTTATTGAACGTCGGTGTTGTGCGAAGACGACCATTATGCAACCTTCTTTCAAAGAAACGTTTACCAAGTCTCATAATACCCGAGCGAAAATCCAATAAGTATTACTGAAAGGCTAATTTGAAAGGAAGGAGGGTTCTTCATAGATTCGGTAGAGAAGAGTGACAACTTGCAAACAATCTGGCAAAAATGAAAAAGATACCTGATGATAATGTTTTCCAACTTTTCCCCATGAATCCTCTTTGAAGAGCAGAAGAGCTACAAATCCACGCGCCAAACAGGGTCTCAGAATGGGTGGGAGGACGGTGGAGTCGTGAGTTTGATGAGGGGGGGTTAGGGGCTCCGTGTCAGGGACTCATACTCATAAAAGGGAGGAGCTTGCACGGAGAACGCAGCGTTTGATTATATCTGGGTCAAAAGAATGAACCAATGAGAGCGCCCGAAGTTTCAGGGAGCACACTTAGTCGTCCAGTCAGCCATTAGAATGTATGATCTAATTACCAAAACACACTCTTATCCTATAATCAGTTGATTGTCCCCAACCCTTGTGACTGAAATATGTTAGCTGTAAATACGCGATGAATACAAGAGATGCTAAAAAACATGAGATCACTAAATTGTCAGTGGTGCAATGGTGATTATCCACGATGCAGGGCGCCCAATGTCAGTATTGACAGAACTGCAGCAAACCTCGAAGGCAAGCAGAAACCGTTTCACAATTCGCAAATTCAATCCTCAGTACCACGATAAGGTAGATTGACACTGCGGATGTGAGGTAAGTAATACACTTTTCTGCTTCCCTTGTCTTCCTTGCTGCAATTATAGGAATGAAGCTTGGGTTAACGATGGAACCGGGCTTCCACCTCCACCTCTTGCTGGGCAAAGATGAATTTCAACTATTGCTAACATGGTTTTCGAAGTTCAGCAATAATTTCAAGGTATTAGGTATTTGCGAACCTACTAGTGAACTTCTTTTAAAGGTAAAGCCGAGAATGTGGACAAGATTGATCTCTTTGCATATTGGTAGTTGAGAATTGTATTTGGCTGAGAAAAGTACATTTTTGTCTCACGTTCCCTTCGTGGTTGTCCCTTACGATCTCAGTGCGAAAAGAGAGATTGACTTTGGAAGAAGCTGTGGTCGGTATGAAGCGAATTCGGCGACCCTGACACCCTTCAATAGAACGATTTGAGTGACAGTTTGAGATAAGTGTTAGAAGCTTCATTAAAACCTCAATTGTGCAGAAATATGCGGCGCAAAAAGGGGCTAGTGAAGGTTGGAGGTCATGGAGGCTTTTGGGTCTCTAAAAGTGAATTACAAGTTACTTACACGGTGATCAGCTGAAGGGTCCTTGTGGCTTACTCTATTCTTAATCGATCTACTTTGCTAATGATGAAATAGGGATCGTTTTATGAGATCTGGAATGAAATTGCAAGATATGGAGGCGACGTTGAAAATTATTATTGACTAAAGGTTTATAAATGGACCATCTACACATCAAATCAACTGATCGAAACGTAATATACGCAAATTTCACGTTTGCGCATGCGAGTTTGATCACATTAGGGGACCATTACACATCAAACCAAGAATATTTCATTTGGTCAATAGGGCTGCATGTGAATGTACAATCGCTCTGAAAATTTCATGAAAATCGGTCTATAACTTCGTGTAGTTTTGCCCCTAACAAGGATTTGCTGACAGACAGACACACAGACAGACACGGAACCAAAACTGTTCAGAAAGGTCTAAAACGAAAAATGCGAGTGGAATTTTTGATTTTGGAGACAAAAAAATTTTCACATTCCGAAAGTGAAAACAATGCTTCCGCTACCTTGGTAGACTCGGAAGCAATAATGTGAGAGCGAATTTTAGAATGAGGTGAAAGCGATGGTACTCCGTTAGGTGACCCCATTTGAAAGAAATATTTTCCACGAAACAGAACAAAACCCACAATTGTGTGATTCAAAAGAAGGCAAGTACACATGTACCTGGTGGTCCATTCCAATGATTACATGTTGACGACATTATTGTCGAAAGTTGATACAAGTTGATAAAAGCTGTAGCGGTTGTAACGAACGGTGAAAAGTTGGTTTTTTGATTGAAAAATATCGTTGTGTCCCGCAATAGCACGTTAGTGGGTTTTCGCTCTCGTTTGATTGACAGCGTTGGATGAGCTCAGGTGGTCCCTGTTTCCCCTCCCCTCTCCCGGGACTCGCAGCTCTTCCCATAAAGTTCGACACAAAGTTTTATATCACTTTTGAAAGGTCGACCGAATCCGTCGAATAACCCCCGTTGTGAAACGTTACACCGCCGCGACTCTTTTGGGAAAAATGAAACGCGTGAAAACGTTCATTGTCTTTCCAGGGGTTTTGAGTAACAGTTTGAAATTGGAAGCCTTCGCCGACTTTCCTCGCCGGTGTTACGACTGTTCTGGGAGAAAGGACGGGGAGGCTCCTTTGTTGCAATATTTTTTCCCCGTTATAGTCGAAGTCGTTGAATATTGATGCGCAGGGAGGTGCCATTCTACGCTAGAGAGAAGAATCGTTATGAGCTCTCCTAAGTAAAGGTACGAACGGGAATAGTCGCGAGGGGATCCATCAGCACAGTATGAAGTAGAAGAACAAACACACTACAAATTATTACCGTTCTCTCTCAACGCTAAAGGTGGAAATTCACCGAAAGAAAACAAGTCTGTCTTGAATAACGGTAGACCGTTGTTCCCGGACTACATTAAAGACGATGCAAATTCTTTCACTGGGGTTTATTATTCAATCGGCTTGCGTTCATGATTTGAATTTCTACTAAGCTTTGGAGTGTGCGTGTTTCACAGGATAGGGCGATTATTGAATTTCAGGAGGCACACAAATATGATCAACTGATCAATCTCAAATAATTTTGGTCGAGAAAATTCACGTGCTCCATGTATATCTCGTGTAGTTCAATAATCGCCCTAACAAGATTTGCTGATCAGACAGACACACATTGAATAACAGACACGGAAAAAATTGTTGAACCTCAATACCCCCCACAATAAAAACGATCTATAATTTATCAAGTCCTTTGGCATTATTGGTTAAAACTTCCCCAAATCCAAATTTAAACGATGTAGCCGAAAGTAGACAGATTGACAACTGATCAATCCAAAGGTGTTTTGGATGAAAACCATTTACGTGGTCTATGCAATATTCAATAATCGCTCTATCACTGTAAAACACCAATCCGAAGCTAGGTAAGATTTTGGATAGAAAATTGAATAATCAGTGGTCTAATCAATAATCAGTAATAATATTGAATATTTACCTATATATTATCAGAATGCTTCAACCCGTGTATCGGCTACTAACTACACTACCAGTATTCACATCGGCTATCACTCCAATCCACATTCACTACAACTCGACGCTATCGGCCGGACATCACTAGGTTACAAACAAACAATAATAAACGAAAAAACGCAAATGTTGGCACCATAAATCGGGCCATACATCGGGAATGGTTTGACCTACGGACGCGGGGAAGGGCTCATTCGATTCCTAATGGTATGTTCTTCAAATAGGAAAATATTTTCGATTCGACTAGTTTTGAGGTTTTCAGGGATTTTACAAAACTTTTACAGCCCTTAAAGGGCACTTTAAATTGAGTGATGGCTCAAAATTGGGGCGTCGTCGGACCAAGATGGATTTTTCCTGAAAATTTCAGATTTTTTGCTCCAATGATTACGTTTCGGAGATATCGTGCGTGACGGACGGAAAAATTTTTATTGCAGATTCGGATTCTACACCCTTTGAAACGTAAACCATGAAATTTTCAGGGGGGTTAGAATTTTTTTTTCAGAGCGATTACAATGGTTTATTATTGTAAACCAAAATTCGAGAACAAACGACAATTGTACTTCGTAAATTCTAAGCGAATAGTGAAGTATTGATTTGTGAGCAATGTTATTCATCAACAGCCTAACTCTCACATTCCCTGAACATCTCATCAAAATCAGACAAAAACTAGCAATTAGGCTTGCATGGTCGTTGTATGCAATAAAAACGTATTACAGCAACGCAAAAACCATTCGAAGGATCGCAGAGGTTTTATCCCGCTAAATCGGGCGTTCGGACCACTGTGGAGGGGGAATTTTGATTTTCGGGAAAAACAATTATCTCATCTTCGGAGAGTGGAAACCTTTAGGTAGACTTGGCCTACACAACCTACAAGATCATATTGGAAATCGATAATTAAAAACCGCCAAATATTTCTCTCAAGCGATCTTTTTTCTACTGTTGAAGTTTTTTTCTGTTGGACAATATGAGAAAAACTCAGCTTCAATATCTTTATGTAAAGTCCAAGTAATGTTTTGCATAGCTTAAAACCAAATAATGTTCATTTGCAACATCCCACAACTTAGCCTCAATCTTGTTTAAAAGAGACCAATTATACCTATTATAGTATGCTTCTATTGGTATGAATAGTTTAAACAGTTAAGCTTCAGTTTGCAGTTCAAAAAGTTTTCAGTTGGCTTACATTACAAGGATATCAGGGAGTATCAGGATATCGATTTATGTTAACTGATTTAATCGTTTAAAACATGATAACCAGTTTTTTATGGCCATACAAACATTGTCGATTAAATGGACTACTTTGAAGTATGTACTCAAGACCTGTTTCTCAGAACCTGGATTAAGGTAGTTCTCCGTAATTCTGTTCTTCTTTTATGCCTTTTCTTAGTAATTGAAGTTTCAATTACCAGGGTAATATTTGGATAACCATTTCAATTTTGTTGGCCACAAGAGATTTATTTCTTACCTAAGGGGAGGGCAACCCAATCCAACACAAATTATGACCAAAAAGAATGGAAACTTTATGAAGTTTTCAAGAAGCAGAAAAGTGACCTATTTAGCTTCTTTCCGTTAGCACGCGCCTATCATTAAGTAATAATGAACCAATGCGTTCGAGCGTACTAGGTTTTTTTGTGTGGATGCTTGTACGAGGATATGTATGGGTGCACTTGTGTTCATCTATGTCCTTGCATACGTATGGACATTATGGATTTCAAACGAGAAAAATGAGCAATTACTACATGGGAGTACTAGAAACGACGAGTCTCTTATAAAGCAGCACATCAGCATCAGCTTTTACCGAGCAGGAGTAGCACGAGGGAGGGTATTTGGTACTTTTTCGTACCCCATATACAGAGAGACATACAAATCTCATGAGATCAATGAAGGTTTCTGTGGTATTTATGCAGACGATTTCATCTACTCTGTATCACATGAGGAGTCAGAAGTTGAGAACTACAACCTCCGACACATGCTCGATACATTTGGACAAAGGTGCACCAAATGGAGAGTAAAAGTAAATAGTGAGAACATAAACATACAACAACGTTGAAAATACGCTGCAAATGAGTCTTTCATGTTTATTATTCTCCTCCACTACAAGCTTTGGATCGTGTTTGGATACGATTATTGAATTCAGGAGGCACACAAATATGATCAACTGATCAATCCAAATAGGTATTTTGGTCGAAAACAGATTTACGTGCTCCATGCATATCTCCTGAAATTCAGTAATCGCCCTATCCTGTGAAACACGCACACTCCAAAGCTTAGTAGAAATTCAAATCATGAACGCAAGCCAATTGAATAATAAACCCCAGTGAAAGAATTTGCAGCGTTTTTTGTTTTAATTTTACTAAATCCAATCAATATATACGTATCTAATGTATGGTGTTTTCATTACCGCGACTGATTAACACGAAAGTCAATTAGGCGCTCACTTACCTACCTATTTTAATCCAAAAAGCACGTTGAAACGTGGTTAATTCAACTTCATTATAGAGAATTAACGCCGTGAAATGTAGGGCGGGAAGAAAATTAGATTGGTCGGTTGACGAGGAGATGAGCGTCGAATACATTTTTAACTCGCTGCTAGGGGAAGGGAAATTCCCCCTGGTCGACGAAGCAATTTTCGTTGATGGGAGAAAATGTTTGATCACAAACTGGACGTCAGCTGGTTATGAGTCGTCTTCGACCGAACGGAGGGTACCTAATAGCGGTTAAATCCTGTTTGCAGACTGAGCAAACGCAATGGGCAATTAGCACATGACGAGTAAAATCCTTCACGCAGAAGTTGGAGTTATACTCCACAAACATAAGAACGTATATAAATTTATTATTAAATTTTATTGATGAAATATTACTGTCCACACGAACGCTTCAACGCATTAATAACTTCAAATAAAGACATTTACCTTGAGATATTTACAAAAGAATTAAGATTGTATTTCTAAGGCAAGGAAATAACGTTATAGAGAGATTGGACTTTGAAGTGAAACCTTCTGCCAGGTATGTTTTTCGAGCCACGGCCATTTTATTAACAGTTTGATTTAAATATTTGATATTAAAGGCTTAAATTTGATTGTTCAAAAGATTATAAATCATTGTATTTTATATTCACATCGAAATACACATCGAAATATTCATGATCTTCTATCCAATGGATCACCCCCTAAAATCGCCAAAATGAGGGTAAACGAAAATTTTTTTTTTTTTGAATCTTCATATTTTTTTGCGAGAATTTCAAAAATGAAAAAATTTTGCTGCGCGCAATTGCGCAACTATGCGCAACTGACACCAACTTTCTTATTTCAAATGGGAACCCCCCTTTTTTATTGCAAATTCGAATTCTACGCAAAATTTCATGAACTTTTGACCCCTCGATCGATTTTTTTGACCGCGCACAACCCATTCAACGAGCATGCAAATTCGTTGAAATACCAAATTCCGCAAAATTTGCTGTCATGTGAACCCCAAGTGTGGTACATGAATTTCCATTGTTTTTCAACGCTGATTCACGTGGTGCTGTCAGTTTTGAGATTTAACTCACTTTTTATCGATATTATCCCCATAATCTATGTTTTTCAGCGAAAAATTGGTACTTCGGAAAAACTGTAATATTTCACCGAAAAACATAGATTATGGGGATAATACCGATAAAAAGTGAGTTAAATCTCAAAACTGACAGCACCACGTGAATCAGCGTTGAAAAACAGTGGAAATTCATGTACCACACTTGGGGTTTACGTGACACCATATTTTGCGCAATTTGGTATTTCAACAAATTTGTATGCTCGTTGAATGGGTTGCGCGCGGTCAAAAAAATCGATTGAGGGGTCAAAAGTTCATGAAATTTTGCGTAGAATTCGAATTTGCAATAAAAAAAGGGGGGTTCCCATTTGAAATAAGAAAGTTGGTGTCAGTTGCGCATAGTTGCGCAATTGCGCGCAGCAAAATTTTTTCATTTTTGAAATTCTCGCAAAAAAATATGAAGATTAAAAAAAAAATTTTTTTCGTTTACCCTCATTTTGGCGATTTTAGGGGGGTGATCCATTGGATAGAAGACACCCTGTATAGAGATGAAACACGAAGTTGATATCTTCGGAAATCTTTACTTTTCGTGCCACAGCGTTGGGTTCAACAAACTAAACGGCCATTTTAGTAACGGAATGTTTGGTTTTTCAAATGATTCAAAATTACTGTATATTGTTATTTTAGCAACAAAGGTCGAACAAATCCAAAATTAATACATAAGAAATGAATTTCTCCGAATTTTTCTTGACATGTTTTGGTTTGGTTTCTTTCGGTCTTTCGTCTTATTAATGTTGTATGATGCTGATCTTCTATGAATAGAGTGTTTGGGTATGATATTTACAATTTACATCATTCTTGAATATCTAATATAGCAAAATTACCTAGTGCTTAAAAAATGTACAAACGAGCCGTCCGAATGTATGTTACCACTCAAAAGAGCAACTGATCCGAGTGTTCAAGTGTTCAGCAACCAACGAACGGTTTCTGTTTAAACGGTGGGATGAATGGACATCAATGTGAAAGCCCTTACACATAAATTTACCAACAACAACCTGATAGCAGTTGAAGAGAATAAAAACGATCGATTGAAACCACTTCAAAACTGTGAGGCCGCTTGAATAGTTGAGTGTGCAAGGGCACAATAGATTACGGCCACTCTATCTGAAAGCTGTGTTCAACAAGAAAGGTTTTAATCTCAGAGCAACCATGGACGATTCGGATTGGGAGTGATGTAAAAAATGTGTTCTTTAAATAACACATCCATTCCATTAATCACGACTCTTAATTAATGAATTGGATGATAATGAAGTTATGGTCTACTATAGTTGATTAGTGACAGTGACAGGGACAAATTATCAAACTAGGTGGGTATCTGTGTTTGATGTCTCGTGAAAAGGAACTTTGATGGCTTTATTTCAGCCGGAGGAAATGGAACACGGAGTCAGCAGGGAGAGTATTCAAACATTATTCGAGGAAGGTCTCTATACAGGCGCCCAAGGCCCCGCGAAATGAGCGTCCATCGATTTAATTTCCCGCGGACTTAATACAACTTAAATGGAGGACTTATTGATCGGATGCAAGAGATTGATGACGAACTTCAAGAGACTAAACCAGGTTGGTAACTATTGAGAAACTAAGATGGCAAATAACTTCATTCAACTGACTGAATAGGTAAATTTGAAATGCAACCCGTAAAATGGTAGAAAGTTGCAGAGGCCAATAGTAAGAAATGCGTTAGAATTCCAAAGCATCTTTCCTTAACATAAAACACTGCAAATTCTTTCACTGGGGTTTATTATTCAGGCTTGCATTCATGATTTGAATTTCTACTAAGCTTTGGGGTGTGCGTGTTTCACAGGTGATACAGCGATTATTGAATTTCAGGAAATATGCATAGAGCACGTAAATCTGTTCTCAACCAAAATACCTATTTGGATTAATCAGTTGATCATATTTGAGTGCCTCCTGAAATTCAATAATCGCTCTATCACCTGTGAAACACGCACACTCCAAAGCTTAGTAGAAATTCAAATCATGAATCATTGAATAATAAACCCCAGTGAAAGAATTTGCAGCGTTTTTTCAAGAGCGATTACAATGGAAAATATTCTATTTGAACATTATAAATTCCCTAAGACGGAGCATGCATATCAGAATGCTTCAACCCGTGTATCGGCTATAAACCATTTTAGGAGTTCACTCCAGTATCCACATTTACTACCTCACTAGGTTACTGCGATCAAAACAAAAAAAACTCTTCTGTTTGTTTTGATCGCAGTAACCTAGTGATGTAGTGAATGTGGATGCAAATGTTGGCACCATAAATCGGGCCATACATCGGGAATGGTTTGAGCTACGGACCTGGGGAGGGGCTCATTCGATTCCTCATGGAAAGTTCTACAAAAAAAGTCCAAATTTAGGCCCCCTTGACTTTTTTTGAGGTTTTTTGGGATTTTACGAAACTTTGACAACCCTTAAAGGGCAGTTTAAATTAAGTGAGAGTGCATGCTAAAGAATTGGGCGTTGTCGGACCAATATTGATTTTTCCTGAAAATTTCAGATTTTTTGCTCCAGCCGTTTGGGAGAAATCGTGTGTACGGCGTACGGCGGACGGACGGAAAATTTTTTATTGCAGATTTGGATTCTACACCCTTTGAAACGTAAACCATGAAAGTTTCAGGGGGGGTTAAACATTTTTTTTTTTTTTTTTTTTTTTTTCAAGAGGAATTATAATGGTCTATTATTGAATAATAAACCAAAAGTAGCGTAGAAACTCCCGTTAACAATTAACCATTCCGTCATCCGTTTCTCTGCAGGTTATTCAAAAATATAAACTGGATATCATGAATATAATAATAAACACAAATAATCCCACACATAGAGAATATTACAAGAGAACAGGCAGCGCTGAGGAATTTCTTAAGCGAGCGCTGCGATTTGCAAATTTTGCAAGAAAAGCTCCTGGTCACGAAAAAGACCAGATTTGCACTAAGAATGAACAAACTGATCTGCTTGCAAATTCACGAGGTTGCAACAACAGCAAGCTAGTGCAAAATTTAACAAGGCACACATTTACGCAGTCGTCCCCAATTTCTTTAAGAAGGGTCTAAGATGAGAGAGGAAATTTTAGATTCTGGAGAATAAGAAACGGTTTTGTGACGAGAACTATCAAAACATCAGATGCGTTTATTGAGTTGGAAGTGAAACGTTGAAACTGCGTTGGACAACATGGGCCACGTCTACAGACCAGGGTTTGCGTTGTTCAAGAGTTACCAAAACACTTTTGTAGGGATTGACATGGATAGATGATTTGGAAGTGAATCCATCAACCAGCGTACTATTGAGAACACTAAAACACAACACGAACAGGTCGAAAATATTTGCCTAAATCATGAATACAGTTCTAAAGAACATCAAATTTCAATAACTTACCTCGCACATGATGAGCAGAACAAGGAATGTGTCGCACGACAACGACAAGGCGCTAAACCTGGAGAACAGGTTCCGATTGAATCAAATAACCCGAAGACGAAACGTTCAAATACTCTCACTCGTTTTGCGTATTTCATTTCGATGGAGAGCTTCGAGGTTCCAAGTTTCTGCGTGACGTATTAGTAATGACGTGCCCACGACCTTTTACGCTCGAACGAAATGAGTTTACATCAAAACTGGGATGGAAAAAGACGGCAGATAAGAGAGCGGATTCCAAATAGGACGACAGAAGCAACGTAGTAACTTCACGGTCGGTGAACAGGAATCCGGCGACGCGAAATTCTCTACCTACAGACGGAGTAGATATAAAAGAGATGACCTCATCGGGGGTAACAGTTTTCTCGGTCGGTGTTTCTTATACAGGTGAGACCTACAAAGATTTAAGATGTATCATAAAGAAAAAAAGCATTTCCATGATATTCCAGCTCCCTTATCTTATTTTTACCTTGTTTTTATACTTTTTCGAAATCAAATCTGCAGCAAGGTTCCAAAGCGCTAACCCTAACTTCTGCACTGCTGCTGTTTTCATGTTTGACAAAATTAAACTAAATCTAAAAAGAGGCGCGAGACTCACGGCTGCTAGTCCTTGAAAGGGACAAAATCAGGTGCATATTTCTCAAGTATCCTTGAGACCTGTTAAGACCTGTTTCCTTCTCATTTCCCAGGGAAAAAGGGAAGAATTGTTTCAACTTTGCGATTGGTAAGATAGCCACCCCTTCCCATTTCTTGAAATCACAAATGCCAGGAGTTTCTCAGCGTCATAAGTATCCTAAGGGTGTTGTAGGATAAGGCTTCCAGATTCGGAAGGGATTGCTCCACCTTTCAATCTCTTTATTAGAACTTTCGGGGGACAAAAATTTTGCCAGTGGAATTGGAATCTGGGAGTGCAAAATCCTGAGGAGGCTTTTTGGACCTGTGCATGACCAGGGAATGTGGAGGATCCGTAAAAACGCTGAGCTATTGGACCTGTATCAGAAGCCTGGAATAGTTGGAATTGTCAAAAGTGCAAGGCTGCGTTGGTTAGGCCACGTTATGAGAGCAGACCCAAAAGGCTCCTTACGAAGTATTTTAGATGGGAAACCTGGAGGGCGCCGAGTAAGAAGAAGACCTCGTAAAAAAACGTCTGCCAAGTGGGTGGGGCACATAGCTTCCTCGTATCCATAACACGACTGTATAGATCATTGAAAATTATTATTGACTATTATCAATTAAGAACTCCCGGAGTTATGCGCGTAACAAGGATTTCACGTTTGCGCATGCGCAGAGGCCACTATTGATCCGGGGGTCATGAAACTCATAGAGAACCATCCACACATCAAACCGAACAATCCCTGAAGATTTCATCGAAATATGGTCAAGAACTCCCGGAGTTATGCGCGTAACAAGGATTTCACGTTTGCGCGTGCACAGAGGCTACTATTGATCCGGGGGTCATGAAACCTGTAGGGGACCAACTACACCCCAACCCGCACAATCCCTGAAAATTTCATCAAAATCGGACTATAACTTCGTGTAGTTTTGCCCGTAACAAGGATTTGCTGACAGACAGACAGACAGACACGGAACCAAAATTGTTCAGAAAGGTCTAAAACGCAAAATGCGAGTGGAATTTTTGATTTTGGAGACAAAAAAATTTTCACATTCCGAAAGTGAAAACAATGCTTCCGCTACCTTGGAAGATTCGGAAGCAAAATGGTTGGAAGATATAGAAGGTGACCTTAGCGATATTCGAGAGAGATTGTGGAGGAGAGCGGCACAGGATAGATCAGTCTAGAAAGATATTGTAGAGCAGGGCAAGGCCCTCAAAGGGCCGTAGTGCCAAAAAGAAGAAATAGAATTGAAAATCAAAATTCACACAATTCACATTATCTAGAATGGTTTCAGAGAAAATTTTCGTTCCGTGTCAGTAAAACTAAAGTAATAATTGAAACGAAAAACACTTGAAGAACAATCAAGAATAGAGTTCCACAAAATAAGCTCTAAAATGACGGCAAACGATATTTAAAGCTGAAGCTTTCATAATACGATTTTAATTGTTCGACAAATGATTCACAAGTATTTCTTCAAGTGTCGTTAATACTTTATTTTTAATTATGAGAATCAGAAACAATGAAGGTTTAAGGTACGCCAATTCCATTTCAATCATTCTTCATACTTTTCAAGTGAAATCATTCGTTTCATGAAAAGAACTAAATTTATATGATAAACTGTTACTTGGGTGTGGATTTATTTCATCTATTTTGAATTCAATCATGACTCTTTACTCAGCTAGGGATGGCATTCAGCTTCACCCAGTTTGGCAACAATTATGCTCGCAATCTTCACTCATATCTGCACTCTTAACCACCACCTTTGCCTCCACTCTGTTCGAAGCCTTATTGCAGCTGAAGTATTGCACAGAATGAAACCATTCGAACTGCCCTAAATATTATTCTTCCTTCATCAACACTCTCTGGCAATCCCCATTTCCACCACTTACATCCATGAAGTATTCCAGGCTTCGTTCGGACCAGAAATAACATGCAAAACCCGAAGTTTATGTTTGGCGTCAAAGAGGGAATAATTCCCGAGAAACCGCAGAGACGTTCACCTGGAAATATTCGCATAGCAGCATACCTACGCCGAAAAGTTTGGTTCGGTTGGAATCTCATAACAAGTTTTTGGACCCCTTGTTACCTGAGTTTTGGGAATGAGCAGACTTCCCACAATATCAATTTGTAAAGATAATTCAAACTGGAATGACGGAATCATGTGAAAATCGAATAACCAATGAATGACAAACGAAATGCAATAATTTCTACCGATCCCTCTACGATTACACAATTGGCCAATAAATTCCTAATATTTAAATCAGGAAATCTATCAATTGGTAACGTTGAAGTGATATACAATACGTCATGGAGTACAGTATTTGTAGCACAAACCCCTAATGACGTGTTATCGCATTCAAAAGTCACAAACGAAACAACAAGTTTTGGGCAAGAAAGGGGAGCAGATAACGTGGGAATTTCCAAAGGCCGTGACCTATTACTCGTATTATTTGGTCGGTGATAATAAACAACTATTATAGTTCAGTATTGATAATCGCAGTGGGAAGTGAAATAAAAATATTTGTTACTCGGAATCACCTCCGGAAAGTCGTACGAGATATAGGACATCAACGTACGTAACAGATTGTTAAATAGTGTTCCTGCCATACTACAAGTATTTGAAGGGAGATATAATTATGTCACCACCTTTTCCGACCTACCCTCCAAAAACTGGCATCTTCAGACCCAACTCAAGAAGTTTTGAAATGAACAAACCACGAAAAGCGGGGAGAATTAGGGGTTTATTGTGGAAACCGCTATCACAAAGCAATCCAATTCTTTCACAAAGGCACATCTGTCTGTTTATAAATAACCCACCTATGCAGTGGACACTATCATCCGAATTTAAGGAGTGCTATCTCTTCTGCCCTGATAAATATAGAACCATAATACCCTAGGAATTAGAGTTATTCCTCATGGAAAATTGAGTCCAACTGGTTAGGATTTTAAACCACTACAGGGGCAGATAACTAAATATTGTTTGCAGTACAAAAGCTAACTCTGGAAAGGCAAACAATTCTAAATGTTGATGCTTTTTTTCAGTTTTTCGCTTACAATACCCTGTGATGGATTTGGTTAGTTGGCCCTTCCCGATTTTAGAACCAATCGCCTTGGGAGATGAATTAGACGTTTTCAAGCGTCAGGGTCATCCTCTGAGCGTGGCGGAGCATTATTTCCGCATCCACCTCAAAGGAAGGGGCAACCATTCCATCACCTCACAACCCACAATATTGTATTTGGCGAAAAATGCTACTCCTACCAATATTGAAAAGCATTAAATTCTACGTTGAAAATACAATGAAAATTAAAACATCAAAAAATTTACTGGAACCATAAATAGAGTATTTTCAATATTGATTTATATTTAACGATCAAGGTAACACCTCACAATCAATCATGATAAATCGGCTTTACTGGAACCATAAATAGAGTATTTTCAATATTGATTTTGATTTAAAATTTGCTGTCATACGCACTGATATATCTAAAGGAATGGAAAAAATTGAAATTTCGCCATTTTTGACTCCAAAAAGTTAAATTTAGCTCAAAAACCAAAAATTTTGTTTTATTTTCATCTCCAGCTTTTTTCTGTACAACGTTTTTATTTTTGTCTAATTTGTCACTACTAATATTCTGCAATTTCAAAATGAAACTAATGAATCATCAGCGACCAAGAGCACAACGGAAAATTTGAATTAAACGAACGAATCAAATTCCAATCCGACGTGAAAATCATAATCCTGAAGAGGAATTCAAGTAATTCCGGTAATGATGCAAGATGGAAACAATCATTACTTACTTTTTTAAAACTTTGAGACTCAATTTTATGGATATGGTGTTAAACCGTTGCAATGGTTAACGAAATTGTAGTTCATTGTGATTTGGGCCTGTGTTTTAATACAATCCAAAATCTATAGCTGTGCTATTTCAATCAGCATCCATTGGGAGAGCATTCTAAAAAGAGGGGTCTAAAATCTCCATAAAATTCATTAAATGGTTAGATAATAAACATCAGTTTTTATTGTATGACATAATTTAGAATGTGCGTGTTCGTAATGAGCTTGAACGTTTAAAACTATTCTGCTCGAAGTGTACTCTAAATTCTACAAGATTAGATGGTGTTTTTTTGAATCCAAATTAATTATTACAGCGAAAGATCGGTAATTTTGGTCAATTAGAGTTTACCTAATCATTTGGTACGTGAAGGATTTCAACAACCTTACAACATAGGGATCTAACGATATTACAGTACCGCATTGCACCACCTACAAGATTACCAACTATCAGTCTTATCACTGACGATTTTATCATTTCATGAGAGGCGATCACCAGAGAAGTTATTCAACTATCCTGTAATCTGGAAGAAACAATAGAAGTTATCTAAACTGATTCATTGGATTACAGAGGCTGGTGATCCTTCAGGAAGCGACTTGTTTGGCAAACACCACCGAAAAAAAAGAACCACAATCTACTCGGCCTGACCTCCCCCGGTAAGGAAAAAACTACATTCTCTGACACAACGAATAGTTAGTGGAAAGTTTCGAGCGTAACCTTCCAGATCGTATCGAGTGTGACGTCGGAAGTGCGGTTATCATCTGATGACCCCAAAAGGGAAAAGGTTACGTGACAGAAGCGGCGCTATGAAACTGGGCGATAGCTCAAAAACAATGACGATAGTATCAACCGTGCATTGTTGGAACTACCGAAAAAAAGGTAATCTCGTAACGGGGGGTGTGTACCGAACAAATAGAATCAAAGATTGTAAACGAACTATATGACGTGGAAAGCCAGATTCTGGAGAGAGATGAGCTTCTACTCGATTAATTAATCAATCCACACGATAAATCGGAAAAGGTAATGTTACTCGTTCAAGTTGATGCTTCATATCAATAATTATAATTATTATAGATTGAAAATCAGAAATGATTACATCCACATACGTGCGTTGACAATCCAATGATTATAGAGCGAGGGTAATTTAAACCAAAAGCTAGAGGTGTGACGTTCCACGAGAATGATCGAAACGGTTCCTCCACCGGTGGAACGGTTCCAATTAGTCGCTCCAGGTCCAAACCGTTCCAGATATTTTGGGTACCAAAGCCAACTTATGTCGCTCACGAGACAACGGAAAACCTCCAGATTTAATTTCCAATGAAATTACAGGAATGTTCAACATCTCAACAAACCTTTTTTTTAATGCAATTAGTTGTAAAAATTGAGACGAAAAAATGAACAATCATGGAGGCTGTGAAATTGCTTCAGTCCCTCGGTCCTCAAGCCGAGTTTGTCACTTGAGCAGGGTCCCTCACTATGCCGCGGTAGGCCGCGAGGGCTGACCCGGGCGTGCTAAGCCGGTCGGGACGTTTGGGCCGGCACGACGTCCACACTGGAACGAAGCCGACCGGGTGATTTCTACCTTATTTTATCATTATTTTACGGTGTCCTTAAAGTGTTGAAGTGTTTTCAAAATGATTACCGACTATGCCGTCGCTATGTCACCCATGGCTGTGATGATACTCCCTTTAAATCAGCCTCCAAAAAGAAGTCAGAGAAGATTTTGGATTCACCCGAGCCTTAGGAGAGGCAGCTGTACAGGGCTAGCGAATTAATGATAGATTTAATTTTGGATGAAGCAGATCCGTTGAATTTGGAGGTTTGATTGTAACTGAAGCCGCTTGGGACGTCCACACTCTATGTTTCTTTAGGGCTCGGCTCGGCTTCCTTTGATCTGTACCGACTTTATGCGGGTTGGAATCAGCACGACCCGGGCCGGTATTTTCTAACCCGGCAAAGCCGCCCGGAGTATCTACATCAACGCGGCTTACCCCGGCCGTCCTACCACGGCACAGTGTGGACCCTGCTTTACAACCGTTTGGTTTCCGTCCATTACTACTACTGTACTCTGAGGGTTTCATGCCAAACAACCCGTTCCAGCTCCGCTCTGGAGCTAATAGTTCAGCATCTGTCTTATTATACTTCGTTACAATTTCTTATCATTTTATATCACAACTGTTCCATTTACTCTTCACCCCGTAAATGTGCATTAATCTGTGCTTTATTCAGTGATCGTTCACTATACTAATTACTGCAAAATCTACAAAACTTCACTCGGATAAAATGGGAAAGGCGAGAGTAACAGAGTATTTGAGGTTAGTCGTTCCATGTGGAACTGATATCGTGGACGGACCCAGTCCGTTACTCCTTCATCATACTGTAAAATGTCGGCTTTACTGTCATGTCAACACTTGACACTTAGTGTCATCGTGCTTTTCATGACTTTCAAGGCGCTCTTGAATCTTCGCTTTCTCCCTCACGTGTGAGTACCATGTATGAGGAGGTTTGGGATCGGTAGTCAGGATGTTCGATTCCAAAAAGCCCTGAGCAGTAGTTGCTTCATCAAAATCTTGATTTCCAGCCGTGTGTTTACCGAACTTTGTAGGTTCATACTCACCAGACCCAAATTTACTCTTTTTCTTACCTAAGCAAAAGCACGAGCAGTTCTAGCTGGAACGACATACCTCAACCAAACCAAATTTTACTTAAAGCGCAAATGATGCCGACTCAATAAGCAAGTAATAAATCTAATCCCCTCATTTTACCAATCAATTACACTAACCAGATGGCAGTATACAGCCGTATTCAGCCCCTTTCCAGTGGTCGGAAGTTCTGAGCGAACTGTACGTTATTAATTGAATTGTTCGACTGTTGATTCAGAACTTTCGACCAGGGGAGAGGGCCTGAAAACCGCTTATTTACTTAGCGAGGAGGCCCGAGGGTTAACGATCGATTCGTAGATACACAAAATCCGAGGCCAAACTCATTTTTTGTGGAAAGTCGATTTTGGTTGGTCAACTTGGATTTTAACGTAAAACCCCGACTTCAACCATCAATTTCTCCACCAAGCGTACAATATTTGTTTACTATACCGCTCGGTAAGGCGAAATTCTGGGGTTATTTTAGGAATGCAGCTAAAATTTACCACAAAATTACAGGGACCTAAAAGTTTTTCAAAAAATGGAAATTTCAAGATTTGACAATCTTTCCTTTTATAGTTAATTTATCATCCATTTTGCTTATTCAAAAAACATCCTGTATAAATGGGCAAAGACAGAAACGCATAAAAGCTTCCTCAGGTCCGTTATATGAATAAAATACAGAAATGTTTTTAATAATCTTAGACGAGTTCGCATCGGGTTTCTATGATTCGTAGGTTTCTATGATAGTTAATAAAATGAAGCGTAAAATGTGCTTCAATCTTGTTTGTGAGGTTTTTGATGGCCAATTATCGATAATGAATGATTAGTGAGGTATATGCTGCTTATTGATAGAAATAATCTATCAAACTCCAAAGAACTTGGAGGCTGATTCCAATCCATCATTAGCTCTGGAATCCCGAATCAAACAGGGTAGTGGGAAACAGCATCTACAAGCCATTTTACGTTTATCTGCTGTCTACGGTTTCCGACATTTCTGTATCTCCCCGTTATTTAGGAGTTTTCAGCATTTGCACTTCCTCGGAAATCGCATGCATCACTTCACCATCAGGTGAAATTGATTGCCATTAAACCTACAAACAATCAATTGGCAAATCATAACAGCTAGTTGACAGGGGCGAAGTTTATCTGGGTCCACTTACAGCTTGAAACCCAGACAATTCCACATGATTGGATTGCAACTACGATTCTAGCTTCGCACAGATGTGAAGCAGTTGCTAATGTTATGATCATGATGGAAATCATACGGAGTAATCAAACCGTGATTCGCCAAGAGGGTTCAAGCCAGATAGGATGAATAGAGCTTGAGAAAATTACGATTAATGGATTTCAATTTTGCGCAAAAACGGTGAAAGGTAGTAACTGGATGAAACTCCATCAAACTCTGATGTAAACTGGAAATTAGTGTTACACAGATTTGTGGACACATGGACAAACACACCACCACAAAAACCCTAACTAGTAACTAACCTAATAACTAATAGGGTTGAGAATGGGATTTGTCGATGGTTTACAAAACGGATAGCTGTACGTCACAAAAAGTTGGTTTCTAACTAACGAGTTACATCGGAATCCCGGGGAAACCCCAATCAACGTTCAATTCCATGGGCCACTGGTCGTAGCAAAGTTCGCAATTTAAACGAACCTGGCGTGATCGCCCGGGCAATTGAGGACTCGATTGATGTTTACATCAGTTCCAACTGAAAGGTTTTCAACTCGGAAAGCAGAACGATGACCGGGAAAACGTAATCCACTCCACTTCATACAAGTGCCGGTGAATCTTGAATCCTACCGATAACATCAATGCACGTGACGAACTCACGTTCAAATAGGAGATTGAAAATCACGACATACGAATCAATAGGTTCCTAGAGACGAATAGAAGAATTAATTCCTTCTGTACACTTTCTAATTTCCACTTTATTGAATTTTAATTGTTTTACGGAGACATTCCTGAGATGACTTTCTTTATGATCATGTTTACAACTATCATTATTTTATTAAAACTTATTTTGGTTTATTATTCAATAATAAACCATTGTAATCGCTCTTGAAAAAATAATTTCTAACCTTACTGAAAATTTCATGGTTTACGTTTCAAAGGGTGTAGAATCCAAATCTGCAATACAAATTTTTCCGTCCGTCCGCCGTACGCACGTTTCCTCCCAAACGGCTGGAGCAAAAATCTGAAATTTTCAGGAAAAATCCATATTGGTCCGACAACGCCCCAATACTTTAGCCAGCTATCTCACTTAATTTAAAGTGCCACTTAAGGGTTGTCAAAGTTTTGTAAAATCCCTAAAAACCTCAAAAAAACCAAGGCGGCCTAAATATGGACTTTTTTTAAAGAACTTTCCATGAGGAATCGGATGAGCCCCTCCCCAGGTCTGTAGCTCAAACCATTCCCGATGTATGGCATGATCTAATGCTGCAAATTCTTTCACTGGGGTTTATCATTCAATTTTATAAATAAACTAAGTAAAACAAACCCGTAGCGCAAGGGTTTCGTGCGGGCCTCACAACCACAGGTTCTCGGGTTCGTTTCGTTCGGCAGGAAAATGTTTGCCCCATATGAATATGGTATACATACTTGGACACAAGAGAAACGTTTTGCCCGCAGACACATCTAGGCCCAAGACAAAAGAAAACGCAGTATGTACGTGTCACAAGTGCCATTAATTCATAAAACCATTAAAAACGATGCAAATTCTTTCACTGGGGTTTATTATTCAATTTCATTCATTTGCTTGCATTCATAATTTGAATTTCTACTAAGCACGTTTCCGTAAAATCACGTAACATTTGGAGTGTGAACGTGTTTCACAGATGATAGAGCGATTATTGAATTTCAGGAGATATGCATAGAGCACGTAAATCTTTCTCAACCAAAATTCATTCATTTGGATTGATTCATTTGATCATATTTGTGTGCCTCCAAGTGATAGAGCGATTATTGAATTTTGCAACCTATTTGGATTGATCAGTTGATCGCTCTATCACCTGTGAAAAATTCAAATCATGAATGCAAGCCAAATGAATAATAATAAACCCCAGTGAAAGAATTTGCAGCGTTTTTTTCCACAAATTAGGTAACATATTCTGTACACACAAGCGTTCGAATTTCGAAACTTTACTTAAGTTAAATAACGAAAATTTGCTCTTATTTTCATAGTAACTATTGAGTTTCTTAAGGCTCTTGCACTCTCGAGTTCGTTTTGAATAACAAGACACGACCGTGATGTAATGCACTAAACAGAACCCGAAGATATTATACGACACCATGTGAGTAAGATGTTCATACAATCCATGTTCCGGAATGATGTTCCTAACATCAGAAATACCTAAATAATTATATTCACGGAGTCGAACATGAGAACACAATGTTGAACATGAGAACGCCATGTGTTGGGTTGGACTAGCCTAATCAATTACCTGTAATTTATGACGCGAATGAGGAACCTCCAATTACTTTTGGCTGGAACAAGATGCAACCTGATATTATATATGTCAAGATAACATCCGATGCGAGGGTGTGTTGAACAAACACACCAGGCATCCGTTCAATATTGACCTCTGATACCCTGTTAATCAATTATAGGTCTAACTAGAGAGAGTAAATGGGCGCAATTGTCCGAACAATAGCGTCAGATAGTGACGGTCATCTGAATGAAACTCAATCATGTAATTTCTTGAGTATTCGCTGTTTTTCAGATGGAGGGGTGTCGTATTCAATAACACATCCAAACAGCTCAAAGTTGAAATCGTCCTCCATACCTGCAATAACCCTACGATAGAACATTATTCAGACCTCTACAATCCCGTAGATTTTTGGGCGGAGAACACGAATGCACTCTATCCGTACAACTAAGCAAAAACTCATGTGCATCTAAGCTATATCACATATAGATTCTGAACTATTGAAAGCTTCATGGTATGCTGTTGAGGCAAAACGTATATAAATCACTAAGATCAATCACAACTCTGAAATCCCTCATGTCCTCAACTTTTCAAAAACAGGTCACTAACGGGGAAATGGAAGCTGATAGTCTTTGGATTTTTGCAGAAGAAACAGCTATAGTTATGCCACCAACGGAAAACTAACATTTGCACTTTAGCACTCTAGAATGGTTTGAAAACATTCTAAACAGTAATTTCTAAACTAGCATAATAACTTGATTCAAAACATTGTTTTGTCGATGAAGAGACTTGGGAGTAGGATTCTTGTGTTTGGATGATCCCACATGTTCCCGTTGAGAATACCAACGAAGCTGAAGGGAAATGAACACATAATGTCAGAATAGTACAGCCATACTTCTTGTCGATTTGAAAGCGTCAGTTTGTAAATACTTCTGATAGGTATAAACGACACAGCATGATTCGAAGCATGTTAAACTACAATCCACAAAAAAATACCTTCGGAATCACTCATTTTTGGACACCTGTCATGATGCAAATGAAAGTAAGAACAATGAAGCAAGTGATACAGTGAACAGTTTTTTCAATATTCCAAATGAAGAAGACTAAACAACGCATTTGTGCCCTCTGGAAGATGCATCCAACCATTTCATCTTCTTAATCCGTTTCGGTTGCCTTAGCTGATCCGCATGTTCTTATTGAGAATACGAAACTACTTTATTGTTAGCAGTGAATTTGAGGGCATGTGTGGGTATTTCAGCATAGTACGAATGCATACAAACTTCTTGACGCTTTGGAAGTGACATGACAAGTACAGCATGATTCGGCAGCACATTCAACTATAACTTCTCACGCTTACCTCCAAAATCAAGCTAATCACCGCAGTACAACTTATTGGCGCTGCAGTTTCCTCCAAAAGCTAGTATCAAAACCAATTATCAGCTTGTGGGTGAGGTCTCTCTTTCTCTTGCTCTATAGTGAGTTTATTAATTGGAAACAAGACACCTTCATTAAACAATGTGTACCTTGAAGAAAATAATAGGCTGCAGCTTGAGATAGTTTGATCGGTTTCACACGATCAGTTTTCCAATACAATACCTTGAGACGTCAGACATAAAGTTGTTGACGCAACACTCATTCAGGGCAAACACAATAAAGTCACTTATTACCCCCTGAAGTTATTTCTTGAAGTCAACGGAATGGTTGTCAGCATGAATATGGACCAATGAATATGATCTATCACTGACATGAGTTCTAATATATGAGTGAAAAGATGTGGGATGTTGTAGTCTCGAAAAAAACGGACTATTCCGAAGAGAACCGTAATACCTACCTAACCTATAAACGGTTGAATTCAACGGCGTATAATGTAGACGTCGGATCAGGAATATCAATCATAAGGCTTCCACCGCACTAATGCTCAACTCGGGGTTCTGACAAAGTGTGCCAACGTCTCCTCGAGTTTCAGGCTCGTTTCCATGATTTATAGACGAGATGAAGAACCAAGAAGAGTTTTACGGAAGTTTCCTTTTGCCAACCTAAAACGCACTTCCCAGACCGAACATGTAAGCTAGTAACTATACATCTTATGGGGAATTTAATCGAATTAATCTTCATTGATCTCCAGTAGAACGTTTTATCATCATCGACAGGAATATCGAATGTCCAACATTAATTGTCTTAAAACGAAGGAGAGACCAGCCATGTGGTTTCTGTAAGTCGTAAACAATAATTAGCTTTATTCATTCAATAACATTCCTCTATCAATTTATCTCGCTTGTTTTAAAATAAGAAGCATTTTCCTTCTAGTTCCTTTTCTTCAAGGCTCCAAATTAAAATCCCACTTGCAAAGCCGCACCCCACAAAGCCCAACGTTTCAGCACTTCGCCAACGCTTGCGAGTTCCTCGGCAACCCATGCTACTTGCTCGAAGGACTCCAAACGCCAATCTTGCTCGTAACTAAAAACGCTGCAAATTCATTCACTGGGGTTTATTATTCAATTGGCTTGCGGTCATGATTTGAATTTCTACTAAGCTTTGGAGTGTGCGTGTTTCAAAGGTGATAGAGCGATTATTGAATTTCAAGAGGCACACAAATATGATCAACTGAACAATCCAAATAGGTATTTTGGTTGAGAACAGATTTACGTGCTCCATGCATATCTCCTGAAATTCAATAATCGCTCTATCACCTGTGAAACACGCACACTCCAAAGCTTAGTAGAAATTCAAATCATGAACTCGAGCCAATTGAATAATAAACCCCATTGAAAGAATTTGCAGTGTTTTTTGGTCGAGAACCGATTTAGGTGCTCTATGCATATCTCCTGAAATTCAATAATCGCTTTATCACCTGTGAAACACGCACACTCCAAAGCTTAGTAGAAATTCAAATCATGAATGCAAGCCAAATGAATAAAATTGAATAATAAACCCCAGTGACTCTTGTGTTTGTTTTGATCGCAGTAACCTAGTGAATGTGGATGCAAATGTTGGCACCATAAATCGGGCCATAGATCGGGAATGTTTGACCTACGGACCTGGGAAAGGGCTCATTTGATTCCTCGTGGAGTGTTCTTCAAAAAGAGTACAAATTTAGGCCGCTTGACTTTTTTTTTTTTTTTGAGGTTTTTAGGGATTTTACAAAACTTTGACAACCCTTAAAGGGCACTTTAAATTAAGTGAGAGAGCTGGCTCAAGAATTGGGGCGTCGCCGGACCAACATGGATTTTTCCTGAAAATTTAAGCTTTTTTGCTTCAGCCGTTTGGGAGAAATCGTGCGTACGGCGTACGGCGGACGGACGGAAAATTTTTTATTGCAGATTCGGATTCTACACCCTTTGAAACGTAAACCATGAAATTTTTAGGGGGAGTTAGATTTTTTTTTTTTTTTTTTTTTTCAAGAGCGATTACAATGGTTTATTATTGAATAATAAACCAAAACACAGTAGTAACGGTGATTTTTCGAGTATTAAGGACGTTGTTGATATTAGAACAAGGCAAATTACCAATCAATCAATCATCATTTCCATTACTGTAAACCCACGTCTTCAATTGATATTTTAGTGAAGAGGGGCACGGGCTGAACAGTAATTCATTATAATTAGTAATACAAGTTATCCTTAAAATTTGTTGCACATCAATTAAGACGAATCTCGGGTTCGTTATCAAACATATCGCGTGAGATAACGTGGCGTGGACAGATATCGACCATCATTCCACTGTCTGATTCTGATAATTGGATTCAAAATAGTTCCAGCTTTTGAAAACAACAATGGTAAACTGACTCATAATATTGAATGAATAAACCGTAGTTTGATATACAAGTGGGAATCAGGGAAGGGTGGAAAAATTATGGTTGAATATTGAGCAAATAATACGAACGCCTACTCTTGTGTGCTATTGACGAACTACCCCTTAGCAGTGTTGGGCCATTAGAGGTCATTTGATGTTTGAACAATATTAGGTGATTAAACTTTACACTCATTGCACTCAAGTTTAAGAAAGACGAGTTAAAATTGAGGAAAAAAGAAGGAAACTTTATAAACGTTTATAAACCACTGCATGAAGCTCCTTCTTACAGTAATTTTAAGGTCCCGTAATCCGCAATCTTGGGCAAAATTCCTGAGGATAAGCAATGAGAATAATGAACGGTACCGGAGATTCGAACCCACGATCTCAATTACTCGGGTAGCGTTGGATGTTATGGTGGTGAAAGGAACGTAAGAGATAACATCTCGGCTGATGAAAGTGTCAGCGGTCTAGCGAACTCTAACGAACCACTCACGGATCCTTCTCCGGCGAATACGTCATTCGCGCCCACTTCGAACTTCCAACCTAAGCAATTAACTTCGTCTAATGATTCTTTATCCAGTTCGTACGTTTCATCATCGATCGTCGACCGAATAAACGAATTGAAAGACGGACTTGACATGTCGATCTTCATATTTCAGGGTTGATTCGCGATACAGAACGACCTAATTTGGTCGGGTGATGACTCCATCACGAGGGAACTGCATGGATTGCTAAACTTCGATTGTTATTCATCCTTTTCGATCAACGGCGGTCAAGGATCTCTGACTCAGAAGACGGATATTACGAAAACGGCAATTGAAGGAGTTCAACTCTAGAAGAAATTGAGCGGATGTTGAATTCCGGAGACATCAATGAAAGTCACAATAAACTTTTCAGAAATAGTGATAAATGTTCCCAAGTAGACACGGAAATGTGGTTAAATGCAGCGAATGAACGGTATGTCTAGTTGAATGACCTAATACTCGTAGATTAAAAGTCAACGTTTCTAAGATGAGTGTCTCCTCTCCCAACACGCGACGGATGATTCATTCTCAAGATATTCACCGCTTTCTTGTAATCAACTAAACGAATTTTCGGCAAGCCTCACGCTAAAGGATTCTCATTTCCGTTACGTGAACGGTACAAAATGTTGTGGTGAGATAGGAGAGAATAGAAACAAATTTGAATATCAACTTATAAAACGCTGCAAATTCTTTCACTGGGGTTTATTATTCAATTGGCTTGCGTTCATGATTTGAATTTATACCAAGCTTTGGAGTGTGCGTGTTTCACAGGTGATAGAGCGATTATTGAATTTCAGGAGACAGGAGATATGCATAGAGCACGTAAATCTGTTCTCGACCAAAATACCTATCTGGATTGATCAGTTGATCATATTCTGTGTGCCTCCTGAAATTCAATAATCGCTCTATCACCTGTGAAACACGCACATTCCAAAGCTTAGTATAAATTCAAATCATGAACGCAAGCCAATTGAATAATAAACCAGTGAAAGAATTTGCAGCGTTTTTTTATGGTTATCGGAATGCTTCAACCCGTGTATCGGCTGCAAAGCCTTTTAGGAGTTCACTCCAGTATCCACATCACTACATAACTACGTCACTAGGTTACTGATATCAACACAAAAACAATAATAAACCAAAATAACGCGAATGTTGGCACCATAAATCGGGCCATACATCGGGAATGGTTTGACCTACGGACCTGGGGAGGGCTCATTCGATTCCTCGTGGACAGTTCTTCAAAAAGAGTTCAAATTTAGGCCGCCTTGACTTTTTTTGAGGTTTTTAGGGATTTCACAAAACTTTGACAACCCTTAAAGGGCACTTTAAATTAAGTGAGAGAGCTGGCTCGAGAATTGGGGCGTCGTCGGACCAACAGGGATTTTTCCTGAAAATTTCAGATTTTTTGCTTCAGCCGTTTGGGAGAAATCGTGCGTACGGCGGACGGACGGAAATTTTTTTTGCAGATTCGGATTCTACACCCTTTGAAACGTAAACCATGAAATTTTTAGGGGGGTTAAATTTTTTTTTTTTTTTCCAAGAGCGATTACAATGGTTCATTATTGAATAATAAACCAAAATGCGTTAGAAGAATGCTTGGAATGAGAAATGCGTTCTGGCTCAAAAACATTCAGGAAATTGAAAACAAATTGATGAAAAATGTTAGAAATCGTACAGTTTTTCCTCAACTTGTAAGTCCTTCTTAGCTGAAGACTATACTTAGTAATAGTGCATTAGAACCACGAATTTTTGTGTTCAAATCCGAGCAGAAATTGCAATTTGCAAGGGGAAAAATTGACTGAAAGGGCAAGAAATCCTAAATATTATACCCATAACAAAATATATTCCAGACGGAATGTAATTTACCGTACATACAAGTATAGCAGATTTGGTGCACAAATTAAGGATTGCAGAATTGACAGAAAATGTCTGTCATGTTTTGAGGGCAGTAAAGCTCATTAACTTGTAGGGACAGCGATGTAGTAGTTACTGACGAAATGGGGCAAAATTGTTGACTTAACGATATCAGATAGTAATCACTGCATTTCCAGCCCTGTAGTTAGTAACTCCCATTAAGCAGTAAAATTTAATAGGGCGATGGAGATTAAACTCAAAGCTCACATAACCGCTAACATCCGACGGCTCATCATTTGACAGCTTTTGTCATCCGCTGACCTGAGTTACAGAAAATGTCAAAATTGGTTGACAACTGATTGCGTTTTTGTACAAAGGAAATCAAGGGGAAGTTCGAGTTCGAAGAATGGAGCATTACATGTTGAGAAAAGGGTGTTTCATGAACTTCTAAACTACGGATGTGCATAGAATCAAAATTGGTGCGGCTGGGATGAAGCTTCGTGGACTCCGCGTAATTACTCAAAAGTTCTCATAAAATTGTGTACAAAATGGTAGTTAATTTGAGTATACCGTTGAAATCAAGAAGCGAAATGCGAAAACATGGATATCTTGGCCTAATTCCCTAAAATATTTCCCTTACCAAACACCACGCAAGGGCCACTGTACCATTATATGTATGAACTAATATAATAAAATGATGCGGTAGGATAAAACCAGATCTATTCTGTTAAAATGGATGCTAGTCATTTTACAGTTGCACCTATGGGGTTGCCTTGATGATATAGATGTTGACAGATTCTCCCCTCAAATATTTATTCGTTGGACCTGTCGATTGGTACGTTGGGGCGTTATGAATATGGGCTGTGTCACCGGCTTGTATCTGAAGATGTCATTGGCATTATCAGACAACTGTCATAAGTGAGTGCGATTTCTTTGAAGTTTTGATCCATCACCTGTCTCCAAGACGTATGATTTTGGATAACCGTGGTTTCTCTTCGGTGGAAATTTTGTGGCGCAGTCGGTAGGACCCGAATCTAAAAAATCCCTAAAGGGATCAGGTGTAGGCCTGGATTCATACCCCACTTCTGACACCATGTAATGTGACATGTGAGTACGTACTAGCGAAATTAGGTAATGTGATAGGACTTATCAGGGATCTTTCAACAACATTTCCATACCGGAACAGAATGAATGCCAATCATTTTGCAGTTTCGAGGAAAAACCTAGTTCCTGCATATTATAGTTTATATCAACTACAAAAAAGTTGATGATGTAGTTGTCATCACACACACCTCAGCTGTGGGTTCCACTACCACCTACCGCAAATCTCATCTATCATTCCACTGGTGTTTTTATTCCGTTTCAGGAAGTTCTGAAACAGATTTTTACGTGGTTCTCCTTGGGTTTTCACACATGACTCAGCCGGTGATCATAAGGACACACCTCACTGGAGATACCTAAATGTATTACGTAAACACATTTGCCAGTAGATGCGGCAAAGTTGTACGGTTCAGCATTGATAGCTTGTTAGATCACATACGGCTACCTCATTTGGCATGTTGAAATTTCAACTTATACCGAGCTTGGGTAAATATGTACCCACCGGCGCCGCACTCACGGCGCTAACATCCTTGTTATGTTTGCAAGACGCAGCGGCGAAATTCACCTTCGTCATTGAATAAACAACTCACAGATGGATTCCTTGTTCGACTACCACCGCCTTCTTACGAACTTTTTATTTCTCCGAAACCATTAAAAAGGTGGTCGGTAAAACGACGCGCTAATCCGAGAAGTGCTTTCGTTTATGACGTCAGAAGGCCGTTAAACGGAGTTCCCAGTACCCGCCGTAAATGTGGGACGTTACCTACGTCTTTAATGATCTCTTTTCAACAAGGTATCCCAAACCAATGAACTTCATCTATAACTGAGTCACCTTGGCAGTACTTCACTAATACCTACGCAGGCTTATTTACTGAGGAATAAGTCAGTTGACTTCTTGTCTGCATCAAACGAATTTTTACAACGAAGGAGTACATTTTACTGAAGAAGCTAAGAAGTTGAAGTACCAAGGGGGTAGAAGAATCCTGCCAAAGGAGCGAGTTTTATCACCACTACAATTTGACTGTATTTTGGAGGGTATTTATATTATGAGGTCTGGAGATCTATTGAGCTCGGATTGGTTTGGAAGCCTCATATTTGCGCAAAAATGAATATTCCACTGCTTGCGAAAACATGAACACCATTAAACACAAATTCTACAAGTTCTAGATTATGATCAAGCTCAAATTTTGAGGGTTGACAGCGAAGAACGGTTTAATGATCACATATATCACACAAACAGGATCACATCACTCGAACCTGCGCGAACGTGAAACTTGTAAAAGCACTAATTAATGCAGTTTTAATAAAATTTTTATTTAATTTCAGTGAATGGTACAATCTAGATAGATCCTCAATGAGTTCCTTAGCCCTTAAATCAGAACACCACTTCGCTCTTGCGCAAATGTAAATCCGTTAAACATAATTTTCCGAGTTCCTAATCGTACGATCTGGTTCAGGAGTCGGAGAGGGGCGGTTTAATCATCTCATGTAAATTTCACCACGATCGTATCATTGCAGTACACGCTATACAATTAGCACGGCATACAATTGACCGATGAATCCATGTAACCAGTTTAATTGTAATGGAATTCACGTTTCCCATAAACGCATACTGGTAGAAGGCTCAGGTAAGGCAATTCTATTGGCATCTCCTCGCATAGTTTTTTAGTCCCCTTAACTAATAATGTCTTTTATGCTCATCCAGCTCCAAATTATGAAAAATTTAAACGTTCCAATTTGGCAAGACCGTTAATATCACAAAATAATTCAAAAACTGCATGTTTATCTTGTTACAACTCACTTAATACGCATATTACTACAGGCCTTACAACAACGAATGTTAACAATAGCACATGGCCGCCTCATAACTCCCTCAATTTAATGTATAAATTAAAATTAGATTACACCATTGGAAAGAGCATTCAATTTCCCATCTCCCTGCAGCCAAAACAAGGATTTATGAGCAGCACCGATAGCTAAAACTGCTTTTGAGGTCCAAGTATTTTGGTAGTAAACCGTTGGGTTCATTAGGTTACTAGTTTACTGAGCAAAAGGAAGATTTTCCTGTACACTTGGGAGATTCCAGAGCACCACATTAAGGGTAATTACTTGGTAATTTTTTCGAGAAAAAAAATCGATTTTTCAAAGAACAAATTTTATAATTTTAAGTTACATGGGGAACCCAGAGAAAAAAGAATTTTGAAGAAATATCAACGGGAAGTGAGTCGAAAAAAGTTCGAACTGCTGTTGTGATAGATATGGTTAGTTGGCCCTCAAGTCTGAGTCATCCTATAAGCGTGGCAAGCATTACCGCATTCAGCTCAATGGAAGGGGCAATTACACCATTCCATCGACATACACCTTGTATGTACTCTAGTGCAGGCCCGCAAAACAAGCAGATCCCTCGCCTTCCTCGTCCTCGCAAAGATTCAAGAGGTTAACAAAACTGATAAGGTTTCTTCTTCTTTCTAATCTTTCTAAGACATGGATACTAAAATCTAGATACAGACGTTCAAAAAAATAGATGTGAAAGGGATGAAGTGAGTTAAAGCCTGCAGTATCAGGAGGGAACAGTAATAACCACAGAAAATGGCGCCAGCACAAATGCCCCATTATCTCCGTTATTGTATAACTTTTAGCCTCGATTTTTTTCCAGAATGTTCGAAAGACACAAACTGTGGCATGGATTTTGCATATTTTTTCACACAACGTCAGAAAAGTGTTAATGCTTTTCGAGGATTCTAAGAGTAAAAGTTTTTTCAAACTCCCTGAAACATTTCCTAGCCATCTTGTGGAAATTTCCACGCTCCATCCCTTCAGTATACAAAACAAAACAAAAAACCTTTTTTAAGAAATTTTTTATTTAAATGCCCAGATCTAGTACCTGCTTACGCAAGCGTCGCGACAACTTTATGATTTTATGAATTGATTATATAGGCTATAAGTTGACAGTTATATATAACAAATTCATAAAATCATAAAAGCTTGTTGCGAGCAACATTGTTAGGTCGTTTGCCGTTATAAATTAACTAGTTCATACCTATTTCATTGACCAACATATGCCGTAAAAGTTTTATTTCAGTTTAATTAGGTAAATACTTACAGAACAAAACCACCAAGATCTAACAACAATCAATCAATCAACATCAAACGTCACGACAAGCTTTTATGATTTTATGAATTGTGTATATAGGCTATAAGTTGACAGTTAAAATTTTAAGCATTAAAAATTTATTTCCTTCTTTCTAGGGCATTTAAATAAAAATTTGTCTAAAAAGGTTTTTTGATTACTTTATTTATTACTTTTTAGTCATCGCTAGTCATGTGAGTCTGTTCATCTCATTCAAAGCAACATTGTTGCAAGGTCGTTTGCCGGTTAATTTGGAACAGTCTAGCTCTTCAATAAGGAGACCTTCTCAATGTTTTTACCTTACCTAAGGCCCTATTTAAATGCCTTTAAATGGTGTAAACGAGGTCTCTACATCAAATTTCAGGAGGATGCCGATTCAACTCCCAACAATCAATCAATCAACTTTACGCAACAAACAACAAAAACCAACAAAACAACAACAATCAACAACAATCAATTCTCACCAATTCTCTTTCTCATCAATTTTAACTTCCTCTCAACGAGCCCTTTCATTTGATACCCATATTGTAGAAGTGCATTAAAATCACTATTCCGCCATCTTGGATCGTCCGCCATATTGAATTTAGAATGACGTCACATTACTTTTCGAGTCACTCTCAACAAGCCCTTTCATTTGATACCCATATTCTAGGAATGCATTAAAAATTAATGTTCCGCCATCTTGGATGCTCCGCCATATTGAATTTAGAATGACGTCACACAACTAATCGTGTATTTTCATCCAATCTAAACGTGCATACAAAATTTCAGCTTAATCCGTTGAGAGTATCTGCTTTAAAATCGGGTCGCAAGATTCCACCCGAACATCCTTACAGAAGCTGAGAAAATGTGACATGAAACTGACTACTTTTCAAGGGGATTTCATCAATCCGGAGAAATGACCAACTACCCTTAAAAAGATGAATAAAATTATTAAACAGGGAAGTTTCGGCAACTTCTCAAACACTTCACCTTGACGTAATAAACTGTTGTAACTATTGGTGGAGCTCATAAATTCTTGTTTTTGCATCGTGGGGGGGGGGGGGGGGGGGCCGATGATGTAACGCTCTTTCCGACGTTGTAGTCAAATTTTAATCTAAATATGAGGAAGTGATGACCATTTTAATGATAAGATAAGGTGGAAAACAAGAGAAACATTTTGAAAGGTAGTAAAACGCAGCCCCAAGAAAGAAAACTGTATGAGACACTTTTTGTTGCGAATTCGTCGCAGAATCGGTTTCTGAAGTTTGGCCAGTCGCGTCTGATACAACCCGTATAGAATAAGTTCAACTGTCAACTGGACTAAATATAAACTTAGTAAACTGATAATTGAGAGGCTCACAGCATATCCAAATACACCAGGAACTTGCCAAATGATCGAATGTCTTTCCTATCGACCCGACTCTCGGAAACCAGAGGACGTGGGAGGCATGTGGGTTTTCCGTACAATTCTCCCACTTTTTCCGGAGAAAAGTTAAGGCCGATAGATTGGAGTTCTAAAGAGAGGAGACACGGAATCGTACAACGACATTTAAGCTTTGAATTAAACCTCGTCCAATTTGTTAAACAACAACAGAGCTGTTGGAACAGACCGGGAAAACGGCGACATTAGTTTCGGTTGGAGGGAGTTTAAATGTAATTATCGGACGCTTCAAGCCTCCGTGTTTCAAGGGCTTTCATCATGCTACCCGCCATTCTCGCAGTACGTTGATGTTTATTTTTTTCCCCTCTTCATATGGTGATTTAATACCGGGAAGCGGAACCAATTTAGCATGATGTTAAGCTAAGCATGAAACACAACTTTACCTCCATGGATGTGAGAACAATGCTTTCGATACAGTGTAGACTGAGATGTAACAACCGCGCGTGAAAATTGAAGCCTGGACCGCATAAATAATTGTTTTCGCTTCGAGGAAACGCAACTCCCACAGCTCATAACCGTGCAAATCACCAAAGTTCCTAGTAAAAATCAATCAAGACTTTGTAGAAATAGGCGGATCGAATGATTGAAATCAACGAACAACTGGGATCAATGCGGAAAATTGACAGCAAAACCGAGGGTCTTTAGCATTAGGTCACGCTCCTATCCATACAATGGGAACGCGGCACCCAACTGTAACGACCTATCACTATAACCCCTTCCATTCACCCCTTTCATGATTTGAGTCGAAAATTCTGTAATATATTTCAAAACTAGACAAAATTCTTAAGTGATCCAAAAAAAGATGCAGGAAAATTGGCAGTACAAGCTGTAAGAGCAGTGATTGAGTAGATTGTCTATCACCCCCTGCAGTGCCCTCCTGACAGGAAAATTCAAAACTTCCTAAGTTCGTTGCAAAATACACGGAAAATAAACGAGGGTGAATAAAATATAAACGAGCTCAGTAGTGATGGAAGCACATCATCGCGTTGTGGGATGTTGGGTTGGTGTGTCAGGGGGAAGCACGTGAGCTAGCCTCCTCGACCCTCTCACTATCCCTAGTCCATTGCGCAACGCATTGTGATCAAGTTTCTAGCTACAGATGGAGTTAAACCAGCCGAAATCTTGAGGAGATCCACAGCACAGTTTGGGGAAGAGACATTATTGAGGCTAGAGTGCTTGCACGGCACAAACAGTTAGTGGGGGATCATGAACGTGTTGAAAATGAGAGCCATGACCACAGACCCAGCACCAGCATTGCTACAGTCAACATCAACAGTGTTGCTGCATCTTGATTTCTTACATGACCGCAAAAGAATACATGCTGCTAACTACTTCGACATTTTGGATGAAGCAAAATTGCATATCCCAGCAAAAGATGGGACATTCTTCTCCACGACAATGCTCGCCCCCATACTGTAACCCTGGTTCAAGAAAAATTGGTGCAACTGGGTTGGGAAAACACTGGAACACACCTCCTTACATTGCAGGCCCATCTCTATACGACATCCATGTGTTTGGTCCTATCGAGGAAGCTTCGAAAGGGCATAAGTTGAATAGCAATGACGAGGTTGGAGCCTACGTGAGTACTGGCTGTAGAGTTGACCTGATTCTTTCTACACTGAAGGCATTATAAAATCACCTACACGCTGGGAAAAATGTGTTTCCAAATCAGAAAATTACGTTAAAAAATATTTAAAAATGTTTTCTTGTTTGAAATTAAAGTAAATTTTCTAAAAATTGAGTCTTGTTTATATTTTATTCACCCTTGTGTGCCTATATGACAAAATCAATAAAATCAGATGAAAATAATGAAGATACACCGATTTATACCCCCTCCAAGCATCACCTTTCACAAAAAAAAATTGAAAGTTCTGAAATATGTTTAAATACCAAACCGAAATCTTGATTAAACAAAAAACAATAAAGACATGCATCGATCGAGAATTCTCGTAGGAACGACGATTGATAGAATTGCTTATTACCGCCTCAATTCCTTCTCTACCAACAAATGCGTAATTTCAGAGGTTTGTTGGATAAATAGACTAAAATTAATAACGAACAAAATGATAATCACGGAAATCGGTTGACAATCATAACCTGAGTAGCGTCGACAAAATTTGTAGGAAAAAAATAGTTTTTTCGGTTTATCTTTCTGTTATAAAATTCGAAATTTCTGAATTTCGTCGCACAACTAGCACAACAATCACGGAAATGAGTTAGGAATTGCAGTCTGCAGTGTCAACATAAATCGTCACACTTAATCACAAACACAGTTCTGTTAGTTTTTCTTCAGGTTTGGATTGTCCTATATGCCCCTGGATAAATCCTAATAGGATCTTCCCTCTGTTGACGAAACCCTGCTTCAAGAGGCGTCCTAAAAAATCTGCCAAGTTGGGTGTTGGACATAAATTCCTCGTAGAGGTAACGTGAACCCGTTCAGATCGTCCAAATATTTGTTTAAATCTCGAATGAAGTAAGGTATGTATGAAAGTTGGTGTCATTCCTCCATTGTTTTCTATAGTTTCCAAGAGGCTGGACTCAGTTTTTCAGCTCTGTAGATTGATGGCAACTTGAATTGATCACTTGATTCATTCGCTTGCTAGGGGCGTTTTTCATTATATTTCATTAAGTCCAACCAAGAAACCAATTTCACATGCCCACGGTTTACGTCAAAATGAAACAACCCTGCGTCATGAATAGCAGATTAGATTAACTAATCTGCCTCGAAAAGGCTGCATTCAATTTCCGCAGTGGGGAAGGCTAAATAGGGAAGAAGCCTTAGATTCGCTGAGATGATCAGATGCCTTAGCAGTTCATTAATTGAACTACAGTAGCCACGTCGTACATAAATAGACGTGTTGTCATGCGCAGTTGCAACCAGCGATGCCAATGAAATTGTCAAAAAGTCGAGAATAGATATGCGATACCTAATTCCGCTTTATACCTTCAGGAGACCATACAAAACTCCGGGTTTGTTTTTACTGACATCATTGGTTTAAGAGTGAGACAACAACAAAAAATTTGAATTGTCGTGATTGCCTGTTTGTTGATTAATCCCATATCACATTAGAATTAATCTGGTTGGCTAATACAGCCTATCACCGTCTGTTTTAAGCTCTCTTGAATGGTTGTTATTGTATGGTTGCTTTATACAGGGTGTCCAGCATATGAAAAACTTTGCAGACGTGTTCTACAGCTAGATTTTAACAAAAAGTGCCTCCTAGAGTTTTTTTTAGAGGCTTCGTTTTCAAGTTATTTCAATTTTAAGATTTTTTTTCGTGTTTTCAACCTTACGTCACTAAAACGGCCGTAACTCCGGCGTTGTTCAAGTATTCGCAAGTCTAAGGATGTCCTTCGAAAGAGCATTGAATTTAACATCGTTTCAGCTTTAATAGTAATTTAAAAAAAAACTAATGGGTGAAAAATGAGCCTGAAAATTAAAGTTCCTCAAATAAAAACAATTTTTTTTAAATGAATCATTAGTCCCTCTTAATTTTATTGATACGTTTGAGCCTGTAAGGCTAAAAATGCGCAAAAGCCTCAGCTTTCCAATGGTATACCTAATTAGTTTTTAGCCTGTAGTGCTAAACGATGCTCCAAAAGCTGCGCTTTCCAGCGATATAACCAGATTTGAAATTTCGTGTAGTTTTCTGGGAGAAAATCGCTTTTCAAGTAAGAAAAATGTATTTTTTCACTGGATACTCCGGTTTTTCATCATAGTTGATGAAGCACTGTAATAAATTGTACATTTTTACTGTAAATACTGTTCAAAATGTCCACCATTCAATCTATGACCCCCTTGTATCAATGAGCGACGCAGATTTGTACACGAAGGAGTCAGAGTCCGCCGGGCTGTTCCAAAAAAACCTCTGTAGTTACCATTGCTTTTTTTCTAAATACAGATGAACCGAAACCCGCATTGTGAGTAACAGACAGATACACGACACAGCATTCACGTAAACATCATACTTTAGGTACCTGAGGAAATACGCTTTTATTGGGAACCCGCCTGTGAGGGAATCGCTGTTGATATTCGCTCACAGCTTCACGGGCATTTAGATTTGTGTACCCATCATGTAGCATCATGTCAGCTTATTCCACGTTGGTGAATGTCACAGGCATTGTACTGATGCGAACAACGAAAATCAACTAATTATCACAGAGGCGATAGGAAATTTAACGCTCTTTCCAATAGTGGGTTCAGATTTGAAATCGCACGCAAAATGTGGGAGATATGGCCGTTTTAATGCGGTAAGGTCGAAAAACGAGAAAAATCTTAAAATTGGAAAAAACCGCATTTCTAAGGATGTACAAAAAATTGCTAAGAGGCATTTTCGATCAGAAATTTTCCGTAGAATGTTCCCCTGGCCTGTGACCGTCACGAAATGTAACACCCTGTATAAAATACAGACCAATATTTTCCTAACCGAGCCTTTCCTTATTACAATTCCATGTTACCAGCAGGAAACGAAATATCAGATTCTCGTCCATCGTTAATAAATAATGCAACCCATACTTCACTCAGAAGATCCGTAGCGACCCATCAAGGCTCCTCAAGTGGTCACGATTTATTGCCGGTAATAAACTACCCGTTAGCAGCCACAATAACCACAGTAGGCGTGTCATGCCCTTCCAGACTAACGTTATAATATTGTATCGTTACATCAAGAAAGTGTCAAAAAGCATCGATATTTTGAAGAATCTGTTATTTTTTGTTTCTCTCCATCACGATAAATACATCAAATCTCACGTTTTTACTTCATCTACATCGGTAGAGAATTATTTCATTAAAATATCAAAATGACGAACCAATAAATGAATCAAACCGTTTTTATCATCTACATCGGTAGTTTTTTATAAAATATGACGAACCAATAAACCATTTCATTTTTTATTTGAGACTATTTTTTGTTTGGAACTTGTTAGTAAAAATTATTGACAAGACAAGATAAGGCAGCTTAATGTATCTATTAAACCAAAAATATTATTTTACGATATTAAAATTCACGAAAAACCTCTGCACCATCCCAACACCTCCGGAGTTACATGGTGACAAAAAATGGCCCTCAAATATTGACCTGGTTGATTGGTCCTGACAACCCCCCATTCTCTCGCATTGCTCCCATTGGCAAAATGTCAGTTACATATTAATATTTATTGCCTTGATTATTGACCATATACCCTTTATATTTTTAGCCCCTTGAGTATTTCAATTTACCCCTTCCTCTATTATTTGCGAACCATGCTTTTTTAAAGCCCCAGGAGTGTGATGGATATCGACAGTTCCCCTTTCCGAACTTTTGAATCCGCTGTCCCTGAAAATAAACCTGACACCTCGCGTCTGGGATATCCTCTGGGTTGCGGGGTTTAATCGCCTCATCCCTTGGAAGGGGCAACTAATCCACTCAATCACCTCCCATATTTCACCTTTCACTAGTTGCTGATATGAACTGCCTAATATATTTACCACCCTCGATGCATCGCTCCACAATATGAATTAAATATAATGTTTTGTTCCGCATTATTCACCATCAGCTCCACTATGAAATTTCAAATACATCCTCAGTTTTAGTATCTTCTGTTTCAGATTATCTACACTAGTCACGACTACAAAACTTTCCACCTGAATATTCATCGTGATTAGCTCGAAACGAGAGAATTTTTGAAAGGACCGGCGGTTTTAGTTCAAATTACAGCGGGATTCTACTGAACGATTGAAATTCCTCTTCATTAGCAATGTTCTTGATCATACACAAATTAATTGTGACAGTGAACATGAATTTTAGAACCATTTCCCAGGAAACAACTCCATTCAGGACGACATGAATAAAACGGGGAGGTAGCCGGTGTCGATCCGGTTGTTCTGATTGACCCACAGAGGTCACGAAGGGTCACAACGAAACTAGAACCCCAAATTAAGTTACTTGTTATTTGTATATTCTATTATGAATCGACCCCATACCATCACCATTGAAGCCATATCATAATATCAACGTTAACTACCTACTTTTAATCTTATCATTCTATTTTGGCAGGTAGATGATGAGGGAATTGTTTCATCTTTGTTGTATGGAAGCGGCGAAGGCCTTAGCTTGAACTGCAATGTCCATCTTAAAGCACCTCACGATTTGAAAACATTGGTTGGTTAAGTCTTGTTAATTGAATACTCACAGATGTTTCAACTCGGGGTAACACGTTTGGCTACGAAGGCCTCTGAAGGGAGCCTGGAGAGGCGAAATGATTGGCCACACGAAAAACGTCTTCTATTCAGTTTCTGAGCTCTTTTCTGTGTTCAAAGACCAGGTTGATATATGATGATGTTAACACCATGATGTTATACACCGAATAAGGATGCACTGTGGTATATATCCACAGTTGGGGAAAGATTTACCTCAACAAACAACGACGCCGGAGAACATGATGACGATGCTGACGACTGAGGCTGGTTGCTTCAACTTTTACTTATGGCGACACCGGTAAGTGGCCCTCAGACAATAGTACTAATTTCGTGGCCAAACGTGCCAGCTGTCCTGCAGCCAAACGTGTTCCCCTTGCTGGCCGTATTGGAGGGCAAAAGTGTGGCCTTTTCGCCATTCGGTGGCCTAAAGTGTTACTCCCTTTTAACTACACAAGAAGTGTAGATAGACCATTCACGTACGAACAGGTTTCTCGGCAAAGTGATTAACAAAGGTACTCGGTTACACCTTCAAAACTGAACAAGGTTGAGTGTGGTTAGCTACTTGTACCTGAAGACAACTTTATGACCCATTTTTAAATCTTTTATCATCCGTTTAGAGGAGTGTAAACCCAGGTCACCTGAGGGAGTAGACGACATCAGGTCACTCAGTCCACAAGTTCAGTCTCCGTGATTGAATGCGACCTGCAGGCCGCTCCACAGTTCACCAGTTCACTCCGTGGATGAATAAGACACCTGCAGTTCACTTCTTGAACTAATGGGACCTACAGTTCGTCGTCTCCATTCTGAGACAGTCACCACCACTACCGCTATCTCGTGGCATGACCTCTATTATCTTCGTCATCCGTCCGAATTCGGTAAATGACAGTCATCTACTGTTCTCTTTTCCTACTCCCTAGACAATTTTCGAGTCCTCATGCAGATTTTCATATAAATATCTACTTATTAAATATAATCGACTCTGTGATGAGTATAGTATCGACCAGTATAGTTTAGTGTTGAGTAAATTTGAATGGTATACAACGATTAATCACTACTATCCCCTCCTTCCGCAATAAAATGGAAAGTATTGAAATAAGTTCCAAAACTAGTCCTCCACTCATCTCCTCACAAAATTCTCAATCGAACAGGGAAAGGAGCGATCAAATCTGCAGTATTGGTACTAAATTAAGACAGAAATTCTTAATCTCAAGGGATGGATTGTAGTATATGGGATGGATTGGAAACAGAAAATTCAAAACTTAAAGTTTGTTGCACATCTGGGCTAAAATTGGGGACGAATAAACTAAATAAATCCATGAAATCGGATGAAAATAATGAAGTTATAACGATTTGTCACTATTACCCTCTCCATTTACCCCTTTCTCAGTGAAAATTGAGAGTTACGAAATATTGTTAAATATCCAACCAAAATCTTGATAGTTCAACAGGTATTTTCCAACAAAATTTGAAAAAATGTACGAGTTTTGAACAATGACCACAACAGCAAAATAAAATTTAAAAAATAATTGACATTTGACGTATAAAGTCAGCATTACAGGCACCTACCGATGAGAAATCGGTCACAAATTTCTTTCTATTACCAAAAAATCTATTGTCTATTACCAAAAAATTGTGCAAAATATTATCAAATCCGAACTATAGCCAAACTGCGACATCTTTGGTAGGTATCTTAGTTTTGAATATTTATGTACATTTTCAAAGCAGTATTGCTAATAAGTTACACTTGGTTCGATAAAGAACGAATTTTTTAAAAATATTTCAATGTTAGCCGTTAATCTCGAAATGGAAGCAGAGAGAATACAGGGAGAATTTGTGATTTTAATTAGGTAAAGATAATATTGAGTACCAACCCTGAAGGACGGCTGATCAGCGACGGGTAGTAATATATTTTTTTTTTTTAAAAACCTTCAGGAATTTATAATTTTGTACTAATTAAATCATAATAAGGTAAAATTTGCTTCATTTTATGATGGGTACGAACCGTACACGACATCTGCCCATTGAAACGCCTTGAATGTGCTTCCACTCGATCCGCAAGGGATTAGCTAGCGAATCAGCTCGATCTGACTTAACAATCAATTATTAATTAATCCCCGATGACGAATAGTCAGCTATGATTCCCTCATTTACGCTCAGGTCACGGGCAAGTGTATTACAATGCGATGCAAGGACACCCAGCAATCAGCCGAATGAAAGATGATCCAGATTCAGCTATCGATATCGTCTAGACCTCTAACTACAAGGTCTTGTTTTTGGGGAGGAAGATGAGCAGATTACAACAATCGGTTTCTCATTTATATGCAACAAATTATTAAACGGAAGGAGCGATCATCGATTTAGTAGATGCACCAGTACGGATAACAGCTGATCGGCTCCAATACAACAATATTCAGGATTAATTTCGAAAACACCATTCTCCTCAATGGTAAACAGATTACATTATACAGAATGGCGAATGAATGATCAATGAATGATGATATAAATATCGTTTTCTAGTTCAATTAATCCTTTTTCCAATTGAATTAAATTTTTTTTCTCCAAAATACTTGAACCTTTTTCCGAAATAATTAAAAGCGGAGAAATAAGGAATTACAAGTATAGCACTTTAAATCGAACCTTTCGAGAATATATTTTATTCTATTCAATAGAATTGTACACTTCGCTAATTGAAATAAAATTTGTGAGGTGATGGAATGGTATAGTAGCCCCTTCCATTGAGGTGGATGCGGTAATAACACTACGCCACGCTCAGAGGATAGCCCAGACGCTTGAAAACGTCTGATTCATCTCCCAAGGCGACGGATTCTAAAATTCGGGAAGGGCCAACTAACCATATCCATCACAAATTTACTCCGTCCTACCTTGAAAATAGACATTTCAGGGTGAAGCAAGATGACCAATGCTCCGGCTTGAAGCCCATAAAAGCAGGGGTCCCCCAGGGGAGTGTCTCAGGGCCAGTACTCTACCTCCTGTACACACGGGACTTACCCCAACAAGAAGGTACAACTTTTGCCACCTTTGCAGATGATACGGCTATCCTCTCTGTTGGAGATGATTTAGAAGCTGCAACACGCAAACTACAGACGTCTACTACTGAGGTTTCTAAGTGGACCAAGATGAGGAAAATGAAGCTGAACGAATCAAAATCAGCCCACATCAACTTCACTAACCGAAAAGTCCCAATCTTGGATGTTGAGATCAATTCGAATAAAATACCGCATACTGAAGCAGTTAAATACTAAGGTCTGACACTTGACTCCAAATTAAACCGGAATAAACACATAGAAAAGAAAAAGAAGAACTTAAAATCAAGTACAGAAGGATGTATGGGCTAATGGGAAGGAATTCCCATTTCTCTCTTCACAACAAACTGCTTATATATAAGCAGATCCTTCGCCCTATTTGAACCTGTGGGATACAAATCTGGGGCTGTGCCAAGAAATCAAATATTAAGAAAATCCAAACTTTTCAGAATAAAATACTGAGAAGTATGGTTGGAGCCCCTTGGTACATGCGAAACGATGATATTCATCGAGATTTGAGGATGGAGGCAGTCTATGAAATTATTGCAAAATACGCAAGGAAGCATGAACATCGCCTCCACAAACATGAGAACCCGGAGATGCTCTACGTTTTGGACAACGAAGGTGAAATCCGACGTCTCAAGCGAAACAAACCACTGGATTTAGTTGTTCTGCGTGAATAGAAGTGCAATCGAACTCAGTGCTATTTAATTGAGCTATATAAAAAGGGCTAGGTTTTGCTGTAAACCTACCCTCTTGGAGTGTACCTCTATTGATAGGGGGATTGATTTTCAGTTGCAATTAATAAATCACGAAAAAAAAAAAAAAAATGTACGCCAATTGAATTAAATCGTATAAAAATCTGTTGTTTTAGTCAACACAAAATGTACAATTTCAACAATACGTAAAAAGACCAGGTCAAATTTGAAACTCAAATTAGGCCGATCCCTAGTAATAATAGAAAATTATGATAAAAATATTAACATTGGTGAAAAGCCCCGATGAAAAATCGATATAATTTTGGTTTCAAAACCAACGCAGAAATGAATCTTCCAACGATGTTGCGTTCTATTCTACAGTCAGAATAACGATTTACTAGCAATATCACGAAAAAGGTTAAACATACCTTTAAGTAGTGGTATGAATTACAGGGACGACTCCACTTCCAATACGTGTATGGTCACACTATATGTATAATTCAACAGTAAAATGCTATATAAGCACCTATGGATATTTAAAAAAAACTAGATCGCGATCTTAATCATGACAATTAAAACTACACAATTTGAGTAGGTATGACGAACTCTTGAATGGATCGACTAATTTTTAACTCGACGGTCTATTTTCTATAAAATCTGGAAGTGCGGCAGAGAATATTGGAGCCACCCTGTATTCATTCCGTTGAAATTGCACATTATGTTCGACTAAAATAACAGATTTTCCCTCGTTTTCATTCAATTTGTTGAAAAATGAATTCAATTGGAGGAAATTGTCATTAATTTTGCTGAACGTCTAATTCAATTTGCCGAAAGTTTGATTCAATTCAATTGCTTCGGAAAAAGGTTTAATTCAACTGGAAAATGCTATATATTTAATTGCATTTCATACCTAAATATTACTTCAACATTCAATAAAAGAAACCCTATACTTATATGAATAGTTAAACTCCTCGGAACGAAATTTCGTGAAATTCCAATTTTAAAAGGTTTGGAACCTTTGCAGTCACTGTCTTCGGAAAATCGCCAAAAGCTTCGCTTGCCTTATTTAAAACTTCCCAGTAACCCTACGAGATGTTAGAATAATAATGAATCTAACCTACCACGGAGACCGGCCTTGTACGGGTGCCACTCGCACGGCAGGACTTCCTGTCACAATGATCTAATGTGAGTCAGAATCACCAGACTCGAATTAGGAATGCGAGGGGGCGCTCGGAATCGCATTATATTCCCTCGTCGGAAGTTCCCTTATGAAATTTCACTTGGAGTTTCCGACTGATGACGCACGTATGAGCCTAAACTGCCTTTCTCTGAAAAGGTTAGACGTTACCCACTTGCGGACTTGAATAGCCATTACAGGTCCAGAACAACTTCAAAGGCGATTTCCCGACAGCTTGGCGAGCGTTTCAAACGTTCATTGATTTACTGTAGCAAGCCAACACACCTGAAGGAGTATTTCAGGTAACGTAGTACTCTACATAGTACAGTAGTATACAATCAAGCAAAAATGTACAGCAGCCCCACGCAAATGCTGCAACAGCACATCTAAGCCCGCAGACCCTCTTGCAGGATGTTTCCAAAAAGCTGGATAGTTTGTGGATTTGGAAATGCGGACACCACCAATGCCCGTGGCTTCCGTCTTGTTTCTCAATAACGTCGTTGACGCTTACCACTACATCTTAGTGGAACATGATTAGAGTGAAGACTTGCATTCTCCAAAATCCACAACAAATTGACCTTGAACACGATTTTTGAGCCAGTTTTCATAAGGCAGAAAGCCATATACAATGGGTCCAATAAGGTACCGATAGATATCTAGTATGTTGTAGTCTGGGAGTTTAATACCAAAATCTGATTTTTGTGGACAGCACTTTTTTTCTTTTTTATAAGTGTTCTTTTCATTTCAGGTATCCCTTTCAGAATCAATCGCAGATATTTGTTCGAGTTAACACACAGTGAAGTGACCTGATTCAGCACAACACTCGTCCTGAAAGTTCAGGGCAAACAGGATTTCTGAGTCCAATCTTCAAAATTGCATTTGCGGCTTCCAATGATCTTTTTCCGAAATCAAGCAGACAACTAATGTATGAAGAATGAATACAACTCATCGACATCATTGTGGAAGTCCATCTATCTACATTCCTTTTACACCTATGGAGAGCATGGGGCCTCAACCAATGTGTGCCAGCCAAACGTGTCCTTTGCCAGCAGTACTGTTTTCTTCCAAATTGTCTCTGGATATTCTACTCAAGAGTGGCCTTCGAGATTCCATCTCTTCCTAAGGTGTGTCCCAGATAGGATATGAGCTGGACAGTCGCTGGTCCTCCCGTCATAAACTGAAGGTGGGTCCCAGCCATTTCCTCACCAAATCTTCCACTTTCGCTATTACTGTTATTCTCCGCAGTTCAACATTCGCGATTTCTCAGGGCCACCTAATGACGAGAATGTTTGTCACTGTACGGTTTATAAAGAACTGGATCTTTTCGCCGATAGTGGGATGGCCTTGCTAGGTTTCACAGGCACATAGACGAACAGGCAAAACATTTGAAGGAATGATGTAGTTTGACGGTTAGTAGGATATGCTTGGCTCCCCAACTCTGGTACAGCTGAGCAAAAACACGCCAAGTTCTATTAATTCTGGCCTGTACGTTAGGGGTTCGTCTTCCTCACGAACCAGCAAACGATCTACTACACCTTCTCCTATCATTCTAATCCTAAGAAGAAGGAAAATGAGGGACAGGGGGAAGGGACCTCAAGCAACTGTTATCGTAACACCTACAAATCAGCAATAAAAGAGTACTCCTGGAGAGGCCAAAGAGGCGAAGATGCTTGAGCGTGAATAAACACAACACAACAAGGGAAATGTGTGATTCGCATCACCTCCACTAACAACGGAAATGTAAATAAACAATATTTCCTATAAGCTGATCAAGAATTCGTTCCGCGTTCTCTTCGGGCAGCACAATTACTGCCTCTATTTTTTTAATAATCTCGCAGAATATCACCACTTCACCATCACATTCATGATTCATAGGTATGCAACATTTGTTTCACAGCAGTACAGATGAATATTAATCGATTCGAGCTGTGGAAATGCGATAGAGCGCCCCGGGGAATCCCATCATTTTCTTTCGTCGGAACTTCCCTAATGAAATTCTTGAAGTTTCCCTAACGATGACGCGCGTACACGCCTATCTGTTTTTTTCTCCGAAAAACGAGGCAAGATACCTATTTGCGTGCATAGGTAACGATTTCACGTCCCGAACGAGGTTCAGAGGCGATTTCGGGAATAGCTTGGCGTGCGTTCCTCGGCTCTATTATCTACCGACGTAGCAAGGTCGGCGGTGAAATATTGAAGAGGCACTTACCCCTGGTCACTGAAACTTGCCGTTGTAGCACTTTGTCGAGGGCTTAGCTTTAATGAAGAACTCTCTTCCTAAATAGCTTGGGGCGGCTCCTGCAAGTACCTACGTAGGCACCTACTCGCTCACGTCTATCAATTTCATGTTTCATCACGAGGTGATTAAGAGCGTAATAACCTCAACGTAATCCCTATAAACGTTTACATGTTGGCATTTATTCCAGTAGTAAACTTTCTCACAGTAATTTCGTCTATCAATCAGTTTATTGGTTCGTAATATTTCAATCAATCGACTAATCGACACAAACCGAAGCACGTATCACTAGATCTGAGAAACTAGAAAATCAAATGTTTTATCAATTCTGTTGTCGTGTTATTAACAATGCTAAAAAGACTCAAAAAATTATTATACAATATTTTATTGCTTCTGTAAATATGGGTTTTCTCCTATGATCCATCATCTACGTAACACTAGATGGACGTGGGCACACACGAATTGTCGGAAGAAAATTTTTTGAAAATCCAGCCAGGGCTTTGAGAGGAAACTTTCAAGAAAACTATGACAACTTGTCTTAGAGCCGACAAGGCGCAATAAACTCAGCACACGAAAAAAGTGAAGAGATAGACACACAAAATCAATTTTTGTGAATATTTTGGAACTTTAACTGTAAATCTTCAAAGAAACTACGACAACTTGTCTCAGTTCCGACTAATTGCAAAAGACTCAGCACACGAAAAAAGTAAGATAGACACAAAAATCAATCATTTTGTGCATATTTTGGAACTTTCGCTGTAAATTTGGACCTCTTCTAACGGAAAGATTGAGCTGCCCGATAAACTTGACCTGCTGACTGCAAAAAAATAATTTTTGTTGTAAAAACAAAGATTTTGCATACCGTTGAATCTTTAAATGTTGAAAAAGAAGTTTACAAAAGGAGAAATGTGGGGGTTTTGTGCTTCACCTTCAAACCCCAAACCTTCAAACAATCATATCTCAGAAACAGGTCAAAATAGAAAATTGAAGTTGCTCAATTTTTGATCTAGTTATCAAAGATACTGAATTTTGCAAAAAATTAAAATAGGTAGGTTGTGTGTTATTAGGAAGAACGAAAACGATTTCTACTCTTTCTGCAAGACTGATTTTCATGGCATTAGGGCCCTCCCACACTAGCGATTTTTTTCGCGCTACAAAATCGCCAAGAAAATGAAACACACAGATTTCAATAGAAGTCTCCACATCAGCAACTAAAAAGTCGCCCCTCAAAAATCGCCGGAAAAAAATCGCGACATGTTCTATTTTTTTACGCGATTTCTCGCTCGGAAAATGTGAAACACAGAATTGAATGACCTTCTACACACGAGCGACATTGTTGCGCTACTTTTTTAGTATTCGCAGTTTCAATCAAGATGTCGGACGACGACGAGGACCGTTTTTCAGCCAACGATGAAGATTTGTTGTCCTCGCAATCATTTATTGACTGTTCCCTGCTTATTTCTGAAGTGGAAAAACGTCCAGCCATTTTCAACAAAAAATGCAAGGAGTACAGCGACCGAAATTTGAAAGACAAGCTATGGAGTGAAGTGGGTGAAGTTTGGTTTAAGCAGACTTGGAGCAGACTTTCGGGGACAGAAAAGGCATTGAAAGGTAAGTTTGGGTTCCTGGTAGCACAAGATGTAGATCCAGATTTGTTTGTCTCAATGGCGTGTCTTGATGCGTGATTTTCGGCCGAATCAACTCCAGTAGTTGGTGGAAACTGTTCGCACTCATTCGATAGTAGTTGAAAAATTTTGCTGGATGTTCCAGCAAATCGCCGTGGATCTTGTGGAACTGACCCTTCAATTCCCTTTAGGAGATCATAGGGTGAACCCAAAATCTTCTTTTGCCAGTTCTTTTCTTTTTTTCCAACTTGATTGCGAGAGCAACGACACTGCTAACCTCTATCACATCCATTGTAGCGCTGCTAAAAATCGCTAGTGTGGGAGGGCCCTTATATGGTGGCCTTAGATTGGCAACACTGATTTTATTTTGTTTTCAAACCCGAACGGTATATCGGTGGAGTTTCCTCGAATCATCAATATTCATAATGATTTTTCGAAATGACTTCGTCGAATGCATTTCAGGACTACTGGGAACCAGCGGGTGTTACCCTGAACTGGAATTTTTCAAGTTCAATTGAACGAACCTTTAACTGCTCCGTGTTCATCGGAACTGTTACCAATATAAGATCAACTCTCAAATGTGGGAACGATATCTAGCTGTTTCTCCGTCGGTCCACCCTAACAACTCACCGTACGAGAAAATCGACCGATATTTGCTCTCACCCTCGGAACCCCCAAACTTCAATGAAGCGAACTACCGCCCGCGGTGCAATGAGCCCGCTTCGGGCGAAAACAAACCATTTACGTTCACGTTGGGAAAATGGGAGAGCCGGTAACGTCGTCCGGCCCCCCCGATAATGATAATGCAGATGAGGGAAACTTCCCTGGCAAAAGTCCGAACCGTTTTATTTAGAAACAGAATCCGAAGAATTTTAATCGAAGAGCCATCAAACGAGGGCGGCTTGAACGGTTATTTTTCCACTCGGTCGAATAGAACGCGATTTCGCGAGAAATCGGACCCCCCCGCCCCCCCGCGGGCTTTTCGTCGGGGAAAAGAGCTAGTGAAAAATTCAACGACGCTCCCTCGAAGGGTACGAAAAGTTCGCTTTTGTCATTCATAATTCGGATAGACGACGGCCGAATTCGTCGCCCAATTTCCTCCGAATAAACTCGACGTTTTTTCACGCTGACGCACTCGACGGGGGAAGAAAAAATGTCGGGTTCCGTCAATCCCGTTATCACGGTAGATGGGCGGTTTTGATGTTGACAGGCAGTAAAAGGGAAGAGGCGGGTAAGCAGTCAAGCAGCAAGGCGTAATGGCATTGGAATTTCATTTCCAATAGCGAACCTTTTGGGTTTATCATTCCCAACAATGAACCTTCACAATCGACCGAAAAATAAATAATAATCCAACCACAAAATTCGTTGGTTTACGTTTCAAGGTGAGTAGAATCCAAAAATCAAACTGAAAAAGCTGCAAATTAACAAAAAGGTTTACTATTTCTTCATCAGATAGGCCTTCTATGCAGATCAGTGGACAGCAGAATAGTACACTATAGTAATACTATTTTGGGTTTATCATCTCTAACGAAGAGCCTATACAATCGACCAATAAATGAATAAAATTTAACCTCAAAATTTGTTGGTTGACGCTTCAAGATGCGTAGAATCCAAAACCCGAATTGAAAACACTGCAAATTTTAACAAGGTTCACTATGTCATATCAGATAGCCCTTCTAGGCAGATCAGTGGGCTGCAAAGTGGTATGGTATCCACCAGGTTGAGGAGCTGCTGCTAGCCACTGTAGTATCCACTTAGCGTTGAAGACAACCTAAAGATTTTGTCATATGGGGTGCAAACGGATGATCGTACAGGGACCCAGGTGGTATCATTCGATTCACGGAATTAATTTCGATTTTAATCCAACAAAAAACTACCCCCTGGCATCGGAAAAGTTCGAGATGTCGGTGGTGTAATAGTTCAATCCTTGAATACGTGATGGATATGGTTAATTTGATCTTCGCGCCGCCTTGGGAGGTATACCAGACGCCTTCCAGCGCCTAGGTCATCCTCCGAGTGTTGCGGGCATTAACCGTATTCAGCTCTCAGAAGGGGCTGCTATACCATTCTATCAACTCTCCGTGTTACAAATATTACCCCTCCGGGTTATTTGATCAAGATGCCAAGATTACAGGCACATCCCGAATCGATGTTGGATTTGTGAGCCAAATTTCGCAAACTTTTGACCGGCTGTTTCGAGAAAACGCGTTTGAAAACGGCAATAACGGACTGACATCTTCAGACACTTAACCATTTTGAAACAAAACCAACAAATTGTGTGGCAAATATTTGTTCTTGGTCGAGTAAAAAGGTTCATTAACGAAGATAATAATCCAAAGATCCGTCCATACGCGGTATGCAGTCCGCTGTCCTAGTGCTTTTCTCCGGAACTACAAACTGGACGAAAGCTGATGAAACTTGAATGAAATTTACAGGTATCACTATTGATCCTTCACTAAACGGTTCAACTGATAGGCCGAACTATTAAAAATTCAACACTTTTCAAAAACACTAAATCACTTCATTGAATCGAATGATTTGAAGCTTCACGTTCAACTTTGACAGAAACAAAAGAACGTGAACAGGAATGTTAACACAGCAAAAATCCGCTTATTACCCGCAAAGATCAAATTAACAGAACTAATAGCAATGGAATGGTATTTTCAAGAAATCGAGTTCACTATCAACTTCCATTATTTATTACTTTTTATGATATTAGCGGAACTACTGAAAAGTAGGTAAGTGTTTTACTTTGTCATAAATTTCCAATTTATGGGTGCCTACTATTCGTTTCAGTTACATGAAATCTTTCTAGCTCTAGTATGGTCGGAAATGAAGAAAAAGGGCTTCAGATTCATATTCAAAAAACTGAAAGCTCCAGTCGCGGGACATGCATTTTTTGTAAATATGTAATCATTATATTAATTATTATAATGAAAGGGCAGTTTTTTTTATTGTGATTGAGATAGAACATGAATGAGTTGAATGAGACCACTCGGAGTTGTATACGACCGAGTAACTACCAACTGTGTTCAGAAGTCAAGTTACACGAGATGAAAAAAACCGTCATTTCTGAATTACAAGCGGCTTGTTTTCCTATTAAGAAAGAATGAATGTAATTGTTGAAAAATAATTACAGTGCGGGCGAAGACCGAAAACATTGGCTCTCGGCGTGACCTTGTTAATAACGCGTTTAGACAGTAGGTTTGCCAACGTCAGGATGCCGGGAAGACGGGGCTAAACAAACATCTGACCCGAACAACTGGGAGAAGTACCCAAACGAATGACGTAAGAGACAGGACGGTGGTAAATACTTTCTCGAGCGATCTGGTAGGTACCAAACTCGAGACAGGCAAATCCACATCGAGAAGCCCATCGAGGGAGAATACGGATTGCCGAAGACTGGTTCCATCTGGTTCGCTGTGTATTCGCAAGGAATAGCCGTCCTTGGCGAAGAACACAACAAGTAGGGTTTCACATGTGGATATTCACATGTTTGACATTCAACACAAACGGACCGAATTCAATACCGAGTTTTTTGCACAGAATTACAGTAGAAGAGTGAATTGACAGCTTGTCACTCAGGGCCACTTATACAAATTTGCGTTGATGTCAAGTCAACTTAACCAAATGGTAGCAGGTGACAGGGGGTTGAGTGTGGCATTTATCTCACACCTTGTGAATTCAGACGGCAAAGTTCTCAACCACAGGGCTGGTTATGGTTTGGCTTGGGCCCTTATGCAGCAATGTGTTCAAGAATCATGAACAATCGGAGAAAACTGTTTCTCCCAAGGCATGGAAACATCAACAGGAACAAACTAATAGTATCAACAGCGAAACATCAAATATGAACAACAACATCGGTTTCTCATCTACTTCCTAAATCTGTCATGGTTCAAGATTAATTTACCTAATTTCTCGATTATAAAAAACGTGCACCCATGTTAAATTTATTTCAATTCAAGTGAGGCTATTTTAATTTAAATAAAGCCATATTTTCCCATGGAAACCCTGAGAAGTCAAATGATGTACAGACTTATCTTTCCACTCTCGTGACATTTTGACTGGCTTTAATAGATGAATAATTGCTGATGTTGCTACTACTAAATAGCTGATATAGGAAAATACAAGTATACAAGAAATATGCAAATAAAAATCTCTATATGTCATTAAGAGCCCATAAATAGTGTTATATTACCATTACTGGGCAATTAGATAAGAAGTAAGCACATTAAAAATCTTTATACTTCAATAGGAAACCCATAAACCGTGTTATAGCTGTAACTAGTAAATGCGAAGTACCTATGATGTTAGTAGATAAAAACCCTACACACCAAATCTCCCAAAATTATAGAGATAAGGGAGATGAAAAGTGAAGAGATAAGTACATTAAGATAAATAATATATGTTAAAATAGGGCGAAATGTTATAGATAGGTATAAATAACTTGGTAAGGCAAGGACACTAGCAGATGAGATGTAAACACATCCAAAATAAGAAACTATATGCGTCATTGAGAGACCCATAAATTGTTTTATGGGTACAACTAGTAGACAAGAACATAAAAAGTAAAATACCAGTACGCATCCTTATCCTTATCCTCGTAGATAAGAAATAAGCGCTTAAAAATCTTATTAAGAAATCCATAAATCGTGTTTTATGGCTATTAAAATTGGGTAGCTACCAAGGTAGTAACTAATTGTTGCTTGATGAGTCAAAGCAGTTTGTCAAAGCGGTTTTTGATCTAGCTGTTGTGGAAAATCTTTTTCGTTATATTATCACTGATATCACTGAATAGTATTCGAAATCATGAACATAACAAACTAGATACCTCCGCTCATAAGTGTTCTATGAACTGACTCCTTTCCTAGCTCGTCAACAGGCGAAATGCTAGATAATACTTGAAAAAACGCTTCTTAGTTTTTTTGGCATAATCAAGCTAATTGTTGCTTGATGAGTCAAAGCATTTTGAAAACGCGGATAGCAGTTGTAGAACATCTTTTTCCTTACATTATCACTGATTTCACTGAATAGTATTCAAAATTATGAAAATAATAAAGTGTCCATACGTGTTTTATGAACTGATTCATTTTCTACCTTTTCAACCAACCAGCTCGACGAAATTTGAAATAACGCTTCTTAGCTTTTTGGTTTTGCGAGAAACGATAGTTTCTCGCTCACCGTTCAACAGTTCATAGTTTACAGTGTGAGGAAATTTGAAACAAGTCTTACTGGAATACAGTTCCACTATGCTCGTTATTAGGGGTACAAAGTGTTTCTACACAAATTATTTTTTCTCGTACTGGTTGTCGCTTAACTCAATATTTACAGTTGAATGCTCAACATCATCAACTAATTTGGTGAAGTAGATATTTATTTTATGAAAAGAGGGTGAGATTGGATGCTTCATTTTCTGATAATACAGAGATAATCATCCGATAACTTCTTAATTGGTCGAGGGTTGGACAATTAAGCTAATCAGATTTTATACTTCAAACGTCGATTAGACGATTATTTTAACGAACTGAAAAGGTATCGAAGAAACGAAAACCCATTAAAGTCGAATTAATCACAAACTTGACGCGACGTTTGAGCTAATTGACTGCTACCTAAAACGGTGAAATTAGCACTTAGTGATATATTTCAAAGATAAGGGAGATGCAAAATGGAGTGATAATTCATGAAAAACGCTGCAAATTCTTTCAGGAGTGTGCGTGTTTCACAAGTCCATACATCGCGAACGGTTTGAGCTAAACGGACCTATTTGGATTGAACAGTTGATCATTGGTGTGATTCCTTCATTCAAATCAAAGTTATTTTGAAAAAAGGTTGAATAATAAAACCCATTGAAAGAATTCGCAGCGTTTTTTTAATTTCAGAACGTCTTGCTTCAACTCGTGATCGGCTATGACCCTTTTAGGAGTTCATTCCAGTAAAACGCTGTCGTTTTAGCACTTAGTGATATTTTCAGATAACCCGTTGTGAATGGATGAAATTGGCACCTAAATTCTTTCGGGCCATACATCGGGAACGGTTTGAGCTACGGACCTGGGGAGGGACTCATTCGATTCCTTCATTCGAAAGTTCTTTTAAAAAAGTCCAAATATAGGACGCCTTGACTTTTTTTTGAGGTTTTTACGGATTTTACAAAACTTTGACAACCCTTAAAGGGCACTTTAAATTAAGTGAGAGAGCTGGCAAAATTTCAGATTTTTTGCTCCAGCCGTTTGGGAGAAATCGTGCGTACGGCGTTCGGCGGACGGATGGGAAAAATTCTTATTGCAGATTTGGATTCTACAACCTTTGAAACGTAAACCATGAAATTTTCAGGGAGAGTTATAATTTTTTTTTCAAGAGCGATTACAATGGTTTATCATTGAATAATAAACCAATAGGCTGAAATATTGAGATATATTCTAAAATACAAATCGAACACCAGCGGTAGTGCAAGTGGCCTAACTGCAATAAACCTTGTAGGTTAGATGATTTCAGGAAATCCCGTCAAAGTTGGGCAAACACATTTTGCCCGTGACAGGAATTAAACGACTAAGATCACAGGACATAGCTGAAACTGCGATGAAACCACCCAAATTATGAGCGAATTTAAGGCAATACATTATGAGAATGATGCTGCGAATTATTACATAACGGTTGTCATATTATTTCATGTGACTGGTCTATCATTATTAAACTTACTTATTTAGTCTACGAAACATTATCTTGACATGAGTTCTACATAACCGTAGATAGCTGCCGAGAGAGAGGAAAATAAATTCAATAAAACCCCTACGCTTTACTAGTTCCTCCAAGAACCAAGGACTGATATCTAAGAACAATGGCACGAGCGTTAGAATGAAGGCACCCACTGAAAATGATTAAGATAAAATAAAACACAAACTACCACGCTTTCCTTATCCGTCAGTGTAACAACAGTTATAATGAATTCAACTTCTTGAAAATATAATTGCAATTATACATCGCAGTTTATAGGACAATTAATTACGTTCACACCAATTCTCGTTCGCACTCATGTTGACGTTAATTTTTCCAGTTTAACGGCGTAAGAATAGTTTTTGCTTCAGTTAGTATGATGATGATCGAGGGGCGATCACATTCTTTGTATATCACACACCTATACATCCATCAAAATTATTGGTACAACTTATTGATGACGGTACATCCAACCTCACGTACAGTAATTAAAAAATGGTAAACAGAAATTAAAATTAAAATGCTAAAAATCCAGAATGTTTCTTTTAGAACTTTTTTTGTGTAAAATTGACTATTTCTTGTACACGAAGTGCTGAAATTTCATCCCGATTGAAAGTAAATCTCAGACGGTTGAGCGAGGAATATTATAATGAAATATAAATGATTTATTCCGAAAATTCACGAGTATGAATTGGTAGAACGTTCTACTTAAGTGGGGTTATATTTATAATCGAAGATATCCGGGTATTTAATTTATATTGAAGATGGGAGAATCAATCACCCATGGAAACAAACGGCTAACGATTGGAATAGAAATATTGTTCAGAAAACTCACAAGGACGAATTGTCAGCATATTTTACTTAGGTTAATAACTGAAAATATCAGCCCGGGATTCATATTTATATTGAATACAGGTAGACATACCTGAGTTAACACATATAGGGCCATATAGGTTGCCAATGCCCCCCTTCTAAATTATCAAATATAAATCCGTATGAACAGTCGGTTTTCACTAACTTTTAAAATCAAAGTTATTGATAACACTTCGCAGATCTCTAGACATTGGAATAACTGTTCAATGATGATAAATTTAAATTTCTAAAAATATCTGAATGTGTACGTCCGCAAAATCGAAAAACAAGTCATAATACGAACAAGTCGAAGTATATCATATTTTCCAAAAAATCGAGGAGTCTGATCTGGGCGATTGATTTTTTTTTCTCCTCTTTTTACAGAACACTCGATTGGAACATATGACAACAAGAATGAACAAAACTCAGCAGGAGCTTGGGACAGAATCCTGAATTGCTTTGGCCAAAAATGGGTTAAGAATTCTCAGACTAGAGAATCACAGTCAGAAACAAACAATCAATAATTAGAACGTGAATGTACTAGAAATTGATTGTTCAGAAAATTCACACGTACGAATTGGCAGAGAACTTTCTTAGCTTATTCGTAACTGAGGATATCAGCGCAACAATAGGGCGGGAATGTGTTGTCAAGGGCCAAAATTGAGTCAGTACCTTCACCATTCTTATACATACGTTAGTAAAAATTGGGTTCACTTGGATTTACTTGAAATTGGATTCGGGGAATATGTTAGCTGTACGTTTAAATTTCCTGTCCTTGTGAAATATTCGCCACTGATCAGGATGTCGTTACTACTCGTATTTAGGCCTTTTTGTACTATCGGTGACAAAACGTCAGTAGTTTACACTTATTTTTCAAATTTTAGCCTGATTTTAATTTGAAGGATTATTCGTAGCTTTGCGCATGTCTTTGTCACGTGAAAAATTGAAACGGGGACAATTTTAAACAGCAACTAGTGAACTAAACGAAGACTAGACAACTAAGTTTACATTGTGTCTAGGAATAATGAAGCTATGACAAGGTGGAAATAGATAACACAGTTCTTAGTGGACGCCATCTAGATGAAACATAGACCTCGTTCTATTGTACATTAATAATTATTGTAAACATGCTGCTTAATTTGAACTTTTAAGAATAATCCATTTTGATATGACTAAATTTACGAAAAATTACTTACACATATGCACGGGGCGTATTTCTTCCTTTTGTGCAGAAGGCGAATCAACTTTTTCCGTAGCATTTTCCACATCATCTCAGAGAAACCGAAAGACGAAATGTAAAATATTTCCAACACGCGATCCGGGAGAAAAGATCGTGAGACTGTAGAGGAGGAGAAGCGAGCGTTGCGAGTGCCGTCACGGGATCGACTGAAGCGAAACGCGGCTGTTCGTCGTCGATTAGGCGGTCCACCGTCGATAACGACGTAACGTGACGTCGGCACTGCCCCACTCGTCACCTATTCATGAGTAGGATTGGAATTAGCGGTTGCTAGAAGGATGGGGAAGGGAAGGGGTAAAGCCTTCCACCCACCTCATGTCCGATATAGACAAACAATGGGGACACGTTTCCTTTCCGCATTCTAATTTGGGGATCGTAATGAGTAGCTTTCCAAGAAGGAGCAGCATAAGGAATACCTGATGTTTTGAGATGATGATGTCACGAATATCGACGGAGATAGGTGGGGGAGGGGATGCTACCTCGCACCCACCTCATGCCCGATATAAAGAAACAATGGGGACACGTTACCTTGCCGTTTCGTTACATGGAAATCGGAATTTTGAGCTTTCCAAGAAGGAGCAATATAAGGAATATCTGTTTTGGGATGATAATACGACGAATATTGTCAGAAGAACTTACAGGTGGGGAAATGGGATAAAGCCCCACTTACCTCATGTCCGATAAAAAAGAAACTACGGATGCACTTTTTTGTTGAGGTCCCTAACCTGGGAATGGAAATTAGAAGCTTTCCAAGGAGGAGCGATATAAGGAATATCTGTCGTCTTTAGATGTCAAGAATGTCGACGGAGAAAGGTCGGGGAAGGGATGCAGCCCCGCACCAACCTCATGACCGATATGGAGGAATAATGGGGACACGTTTACTTTCCGCATTCTAATTTGGGATCGTAATGAGTAGCTTTTCAAGGAGGAGCAGTATAAGGAATACCTGATGTTTTGAGATGATGATGTCACAAACGTCGAAGGAATAGGTGGGGGAGGGGATGCTACCCCGCACCCACCTCATGCCCGATATAAAGAAACAATGGGGACACGTTACCTTGCCGCATTCTAATTTGGGGATCGTAATGAGTAGATTTCCAAGGAGGAGCAGCATAAGGAATACATGATGTCACGAATGTCGACGGAGATAGGTGGGGGAGGGGATGTTACCTCGCACCCACCTCATGCCCGATTTAAAGAAACAATGGGGACACGTTACCTTGCCGTTTCGTTATATGGAAATCGGAATTATGAGCTTTCCAAGAAGGAGCAATATAAGGAATATCTGTTATGAGATGATAATACGACGAATATTGTCAGAGGAACTTACAGGTGAGGAGATAGGATGAAGCCCCACACTTACCTCATGTCCGATAAAAAAGAAACTATGGATACACTTTTTCGTTGAGGTCCCTAACCTGGGAATGGGAATTAGAAGCTTTCCAAGGAGGAGCGATATAAAGAATACCTGTCGTCTTTAGATGTCAAGAATGTCGACGGAGAAAGGTGGGGGAAGGGATGCCAACCTCATGACCGATATAAAGAAACAATGGGGACACGCTACCTTGCCGTTTCGTTATGTGGAAATCGGAATTATGAGTTTTCCAAGAAGGGTCAATATAAGGTATATCTGATATTATGAGATGAATATTGTCGGAGGAATTTAGTGGTGGTGAGATGGGATAAAGACCCACACTTACCTCATGTCCGATAAAAAAAAACTATGGATACACTTTTGGTTTATTATTCAATAATAAACCATTGTAATTGCTCTTGAAAAAAAAAAAAAAATGCTAACCCCCCTGAAAATTTCATGGTTTACGTTTCAAAGGGTGTAGAATCCGAATCTGCAATAAAAAATTTTCCGTCCGTCCGCCGTACGCCGTACGCACGATTTCTCCCAAACGGCTGAAGCAAAAAAGCTGAAAATTTCAGGAAAAATCCATGTTGGTGGACGTCTCTCTCACTTAATTTAAAGTGCCCTTTAGGGGTTGTCAAAGTTTTGTAAAATCCCTAAAGACCTCAAAAAAAGTCAAGGCGGCCTAAATTTGTAGGTACTCTTTTTGAAGAACACTCCACGAGGAATCGAATGAGCCCCTCCCCAGGTCCGTAGGTCAAACCATTCCCGATCTATGGCCCGATTTATGGTGGCAACATTCGCGTTATTTTGGTTTATTATTGTTTTTGTGTTGATATCAGTAACCTAGTGACGTATTGATGTAGTGATGTAGTGATGTGAATACCGGAGTGGACTCCTAAACCGCTTTGTAGCCGATACACGGGTTGAAACATTCAGATAATTTTCAGAAAAATCAGAAAATCTGAAATTTTCAGGAAAACGCAGCAAATTCTTTCACTGGGGTTTATTATTCAATTGGCTTGCGTTCATGATTTGAATTTCTACTAAGCTTTGGAGTGTGCGTGTTTCACAGGTGATAGAGCGATTATTGAATTTCAGGAGATATGCATAGGTCACGTAAATCTGTTCTCAACCAAAATACCTATTTGGAATGTTCAGTTGATCATATTTGTGGGCCTCCTGAAATTCAATAATCGCTCTATCACCTGTGAAACACGCACACTCCAAAGCTTAATAGAAATTCAAATCATGAACGCAAGCCAATTGAATAATAAACCCGTGAAAGAATATGCAGCGTTTTTTATTGCGCGTAACCGGTTCAGCGAGCACGCAAAGTTGCGCAACACCGAATTTGTCAAATAGTTGATGATGGTGATCTGTTAAGTTTGGCATATGAATTTCAATTGTTTTTTAACGCTGATTCACATGATGCTATCCGTTTTTCGATTTGACTTAATTTTTGCGGAATAATGACCAACATTTGTTTATTTTGCGTGAAAATCGTCATTTATTCCAACTCTCAACTCACAGATTAATACGATTTTCCACTTGATCACTGAAGAAGGTTTCAATCCTCCTATTCTTACATTTTTCAATCAGACCTTGAAAATTAATCCCCGTAACAACCTGAAAACCTAGAATAAAAAAACGGACGCGAAATAAACAAATTTCGGTCATTATTCCGCAAAAATTAGGTCAAATCAAAAAACGGAAGCATCACGTGAATCAGCGTTAAAAAACAATTAAAATTCATATGCCACACATTACAGATCACCATCATCAACTATTTGAAAAATTCGGGGTTGCGCAACATTGCGTGCTCGCTGAACCAGTTACGCGCAATAAAAAAAATTGGTTGAGGGGTCAAATTTTCATAAAATCTTGAGGAGAACCCGAATCTGCAATAAAAAAATGGGGGTTCCCATTTGATATAACAAAGATGATTCAAAAATCGCGAAATTGTGTTATTTGAATTCCTTGTTAAAAATTAGTGAAGTTATCATTTGAAATTTTTTTGTAGGCTCGGAAATGACGGAGATAAAAGGCTGGTCCATTAAATTTTGGCCACCCTGCAGAGGAACATTGTAGACAAGTTTTATTTCTGGGAATCAGAACTTGGTGCTTTTTAAAAGCGGGCAATATAAGGAGTATCTGGTGTAATGAATATCGTAGAATTTACTCGAAAGAAAAGGAAGGGCTTCAACATATTCCCTCGCGCAACGGCTTTCACCACCAGTTCAAATGCAAGTGCCTCTTTTCCTAAGTTTACGTTTAGCTGATGCACTTTTTCACTCTCGGGAGTTGGCAAATTTTATTTTCGACAAAATCATAATATCTAATAGTCATTTACGTTGTAGACCACTCTGAACACCTTTCGCTTAGTATCTGAGTGCGGAAATCCTTATAATAAGCTCAATTCCTATTTTTTTGAGAAACTTTTAGAAAATATGCGGCTTAGGGTTCACCCTGGCGCCTTGAGCCTCATTCCTCACAAAACGATATTTCAATTTGGATCAATCAAACATTTTTTTTTTTTTTTTTTTTTTTTTTTTTTCCTTAGGACCTAGTCCTCAGATTTATCTCAAATGTGGTGAGTAATCACGGTGAGACGGTTTAATCGTCTCTTATCATTTCCAAGACGATAGAATCGTAAGTATCGGCAACTCAGACTTTATTAGGGTCGTAACTACTATTAATCATTTTCCATTTCATTAATCTATCAGTTGGTCGTTCTAAACTCATCTGTGGACCAGATATGAGCTAAGGCAGGCTTGATAAGTAATTCAAGAATAATCCTTCCGGTAATCAATTGCAGCATTTTATTCCCCGTTTCCTGTAATGTGCCGAATTAACTACTGCTGAGAATTACCAGTGGTGGTCCCACCCACATAACCGCAATTCCCTGAATTCAACAACTTGTGTTCAGCTGGTGAAACACACTTTTTCATCTTGATTGCATAACTTTCTATAAACCATTTGAGTTGTCAGCAAAATAAAATGTGCTTGTCTCGCTACATTCTTTCCATTTGAATGAAAAGTTCCGTTCAATATTTCCATTTGACCTTTTCAAGTATCGTACCACACAATAAAATCACCTAGAAAACAACAAGAAAAACTGTCAAAGTACAATTCAGTTTCTTAAGGAAACAATTCAACTTTCATCGCCTTTTTCTGAATCCTGGCTTTGTTTCTCGTTTAGTTTCTTTTCTGTTAACATCAAGAATACCATCGATTTCTTTCAAATAACGAGTTGTATTGAATTGTTCATTCAAATTTACTATAAATGTAAAAACAACTCAACATCAGGGATTTGGAAAAAACATTACTATAGTTGTTATCATACTTGTCACACATATTTTGCCTACAAAAATGTAATTATAGTTAGGTATTCCTACAAATTGTTGTTGGGTAGATTATAGCGAACTTTCAATTACGAGGAAGTGCGATAGCCCACGTAAATATAGGACCTAATTTTCTTCAGTAATTTCAGCTGACCGATCCAGTTCGGGCGAACCGATAAAGGAAGGAATGTGGGCGGTGAGTGGTCACCTGGGATATCGGAAACGCATTCGCTCTTATCGTCGAGTATCTTTACGATTCGCCGGAAAGGCACATAATAGATTTGATAATACCAACAGGAAATCGGTCTTTTTTTCGGAATGACAATATCGAGGCGTACAATGCACAATGTCTATATTTAGAAGACGAATGGGAGTTTGATAAGTTGGTATTTTGCGTGGCACAGGGTACTGCAGGAAGGCCTACCAGCAAAAAACGGGATATGGAATGAGGGAGAGCGAAACCACCTGTAACCAAGCCAATTAGTTATCATTAAAAATCAACAAAACGCTGCAAATTCTTTCACTGGGGTTTATTATTCAATTGGCTTGCTTTCATGATTTGAATTTATACTAAGCTTTGGAGTGTGCGGGTTTTACAGGTGATAGAGCGATTATTGAATTTCAGGAAGGCACACAAATATGATCAACTGAACAATCCAAATAGGTATTTTGGTTGAGAACAGATTTACGTGCTCTATGCATATCTCCTGGAATTCAATAATCGCTCTATCACCTGTGAAACACCCACACTCCAAAGCTTAGTAGAAATTCAAATCATGAACGCAAGCCAATTGAATAGTAAACCCCAGTGAAAGAATTTACAGCGTTTTTTATGGTTATCAGAATGCTTCAACCCGTGTATCGGCTACAAAGCCTTTTACGAGTTCACTCCAGTATCCACATTACAACATTACAACATCACTACATCACTAGGTTACTGATATCAACACAAAAACAATAATAAACCAAAATAACGAGAATGTTGGCACCATAAATCGGGCCATAGATCTGGAATGGTTTCACCTACGGACCTGGGGAGGGGCTCATTCGATTCCTCGTGGAGTGTTCTTCAGAAAGAGTACAAATTTAGGCCGCCTTGACTTTTTTTGACGTTTTTAGGGATTTTACAAAACTTTGACAACCCTTAAGTGAGAGAGCTGGCTCAAGAATTGGGGCGTCGCCGGACCAACATGGATTTTTCCTGAAAATTTCAGCTTTTTTGCCGTTTGGGAGAAATCGTGCGTACGGCCGGAAACATTTTTATTGCAGATTCGGATTCTACACCCATTGAAACGTAAACCATGAAATTTTCAGGGGGGGTTATTTTTTTTTTTTTTTTTTTTTCAAGAGCGATTGCAATGGTTTATTATTGAATAATAAACTTTGGACTAGCGGGAGAAAGGTTACCACGTATAAACCGAAGTAATGCTGACATTTGGCTATCTGCAAGGTACTCGACAAAACCGAATCCTCAGTCAAATTTCTAGTTACGGAGAATATGGACACCAACTTTCTCAAGCTGAATTGTCTAGATATAAACCTGATATCACGCCTCAATAGGATTGCGATGAACAAATGACCAAGCTCTGCACATTTAAATTGGCACAAGTGTGCTAAGTCCTCTCTATTTTGAAAACTAAAATTAGAGAAAGTCTGTCTCTCTGTAGTTGACAAGTGTCTACTCTTCCAAATCAACAGTGGTCCGAACGCCAGTCCTAAGCTGAATGAACTACCCCACGTTTCATCTCTTCCAGCAAAGCTGCAATTTATGGATTGAGAATCATCCTTCATCACCACATGAGGAGATATCCTAACTCATCTTTCAAAGCTTGTCCCTATGTTACAGAGGTCCTCTCTACTATAGCTGCCGAAACCATGCTGATAGCTGAATGAGTCTACCTGTTCAATGGGTACCTAACTTGACACGGAGCTCGTTGAGGAATCATCCTTGATATGAATAGAAGATATGAAGTTCATGATATAAATATGAAGACGTCTCACTCGCCTTAGTCTTTAGCATACGAAAAGGAACTTGTTCTCCTGTTAACCAGAAAAATCCAGATAAAAAACCTTTTTAGCAATTAATGTGCTAACCTTAGTCAATTAGCGACTTGAGTACAAGATATCAACTGAACCGAGAATATACTTATCGAACAGGTTGTTGGAGCTCTCCAGAAAATCTTTATTGTCATGGATTTCGATAGTTGTACGTTTCACCCGTGCAACGTGGGCTTCTTCAGCATGTATTTTCTTAATTTCATCTCTTTAGTATTTGACATTCTTCAAATTCATTTGAATCGTCGTCAACATCATCAAGATCATCTTTTTCTACTTGCTGATGGCTTTGCATATCTTATTTTTGCTAACTGCACTGTCCACCAGGTGCATCAGTTGATATGTTAATTGGTTGACTTTGTTTAGTTTTATGATAATTTGCCTTTGAATGTCAATTTTGAAAAAATCAATGGGAGGTGAACACGTTTTTTGGGAGAGGATCCAGATGAGACCTGATCTCATTCATCGAAATTGGTCAAGAACTCCCGGAGTTATGCGCGTAACAAGGATTTCACGTTTGCGCATGCGCAGGCTACTATTGATCCGGGGGTCATGAAACCTATAGGGGACCATCTACACCCCAACCCACACAATCCCTGAAATCTGCGTGCAAACAATTTCATCAAAATCGGACTATAACTTCGTGTAGTTTTGCCCGTAACAAGGATTCGCTGACAGACAGACAGACAGACAGGCACGGAACCAAAATTGTTCAGAAAGGTCTAAAAAGCAAAATGCGAGTGGAATTTTTGATTTTGGAGACAAAAAAATTTTCACATTCCGAAAGTGAAAACAATGCTTCCGCTACCTTGGTAGACTCGGAAGCAATTACACAGGGTTGAAATACTTGGAACATCACCAACAATATTTAACTTGAAATTTCTTCAGTTCTCCAATGAAATGAGGAACTTTTCCCAGTGAATTCTTATTAGATAGTGTGGATCGATGGACAGATGAAGGGAGAGGAGGTAATAACCTAACTGACCGAGTTGGATCCTTTGGACCTAGGACCCTTCTATCGTGTCTGCCCCACATTGGTAATCCACTTCGTTGGCTATATCCCATGCCCAACCCCCTAGGGATGTTGGCACAGGAAATTAAATTTCTTTCGGTAGAAATGGATCTGGGAGAAACGTAATTACAGCTTGGGGTTCAGTTGGAAGTACGAGAAGGAAAATCTACTCAACATTGAAATCTATTCACGTGGCTGAATTCACATGAAACGAGCTGTCACCATCAATTTTCTCCATGATTGACACTCGGTTATTGATAATTGTGGAATGATGCTATGTCAGCACCGTTTTCCATCGGAGTTCCGATTCAGGAGATCACAGATACTGTCCAAAAACGACGATGCAGTATCATACAATATGATTTGGGGATGCACTCAAATTCTAATGAGCGTGCTCTGGAAGCACAATGTGCCCAAAATACCTAATTGTTAGATTCTCTTGATGACCAAAGATTCAATGAAATTTTTTCTTTGATCAACAACTGTAGATTTGCACGACCTGCGGCAATCGGTACTCGAGCGAAAAGGAGTCGCACCTGATAACATCAATGTTATAGCTGTAACCATACCATGGTGGGGAGTGTGGTGCGGGAAAAGTGCCACAGAATTACTCGAACTGGTCATCTCGTCATGAGTACGTCGTGGTATCACCACCCGCATCATCCAGGGCTCTTACTTGAACTCTTAGTCATTCTTTAGGGTTATGGAGTTTGTAATATTGATTTCTTTTAAACCTTTCTTGAACATTAAAACTCAGATAATACTCTAAGGTTGCTACTTTTGGTTTCTAACCTACGGTGGATCGATTTTTCGATAGTTAATTATCAATTTGCAACAAAAACTGTTTCGTCAACTTTTTTAAAGGCTTATTTTAATAATAATAATTTAAGATTGTTTCTATTTCAAGATTTCCTGTTTATGTTTTCAATATTATGTTACTAAAACGACCTTGACTCCCTTAATAAACTAAATAAGCTCAAATTCTACTATACCGTTGGAAAGAGGGTTGAATTTCCTGTCGTATAGGCGACCCCGAAATGCGTAAATAAGCGCATTTGATGATAACAAATCCGCAATAAAGAGAACAAATTGCCGAAACTTGAAAATCTTGTATGTTTTAAACCGTAGGACGGTGGGCATCATCCAGATGAATTCCGCGCAAGTTACGGAAAAAAATTGGCCCAAATCTCACATTTCCGACGGTATACGAGATTTCATTTTTTTAATTTGAATAGAAGGCAAAACATATTGGTAAGTAATGCAAGCGTTACGGTTTTCATACGATCACATTTATAAACATAATAATTTTGTTTATAATTATTATAAACACATAATTTGTGTTGTATTTTTTAAAACTACACTAAAATTTTAATCGATCCAAAAAAAAACGAAAGTTGGCAACGAATTTTTGTAGGTATGAGGAAAGCTTGAATGAGTTGGTCATCCCCCCACCCACCCTCTTCCATGCAAATTAAAAATTTGATTTAAAAAAAAAAAAGAAAGAAATTTGTCGCAAAACAAAATCAATATTCTTATTTATTTGAGTACTTCAGGATGACACAAAAAATATTCGAATACATAGGTACTGAAGGGAACAGAAGAAAAACGGGACAGTAGACCTCTATAGTTCTACAGCCAGATCGTTTAAATGATTAATTTTACACATTTAAGAACCGAGGATGAAAAATTGCCTATGCAACCTACAAATATGGGATTCTAGCTCGGAGGAGGGGAGCTAGTAAACAGAGATGAAAGCTACATCTGGGGGGGGGGGGGGGCACATTGTGTTCATAAACGGTACTTAATAAGCCTAACCAACTCCCTGGAAAAATCTGTAGATTCAACCAGAGCACCAGAGAGGCTAGTGCTTACCAAGGTGGCAGATACCCGAATGACCCGCTCGGGAAGGGCGGAAGGAGCCCACCCAAAGGTTGGGTAGGTCCCTAAGAACTGGATTGTACTCCTGTTAATCATTGAAATGATGATAAATCATAAAAGGGTCGAAAAGTTAGCCACATTAGCAACTGTATTTCTTCAGAACACTGACTGGCTGTAACGTTAAGGTAAGAAACACCATTGCTGAAAAATGTTTGCCAAATTTGCTAAATACACAATTATTTCAAATATAAATCTCCTCACACATTTAAACTACACAGCATTAATCAAGCGTGGAGGACACCCAGGTTTCCCCGACGATGGCCCTTGGGAATCTGTTGATTGAAGCCCTGAGCTGCTATGACGTACATAAGCGTACGTTTTGAAAGCATTACTAATTTTATAAATATTCATATCTGAAATTATTTAGTTATGAACATGTACAAGGTACATAGGTTTCTGTCTCCCTCATTTCTCAGAAGTTTTCTTGCATTTTTTTTTTTTTTTCAATGGGGAACCTATACATTTTGCAATAGTTTCTGTCAAAGTAATGTGGTGGACCATTACACACAATAATACCAATAATGCCTATGGAATGAAGGTGATGCGAACAAGTCATATTTGGGATACAAGAAATGCAATGATAAGGATAAGACTATTCCAGCAATAATTGGAATATGATGACCTGGATGTGGGTGTTGGCTGTACATGTTTATAACTGAATGACAGGACTGAGGAAGTCCCCGTAGTGGAGCGAAACGTTTCCAACAAATGAAATAAAAAACTAATATACGCTCCACTCTGCTGTTCTAAATGAAAGTGGTCACACCATAATACCACAACTATGAAATTATTCACTGAAATCTGAACTACTGATTTGAATATGCTCGAAAAAACTAATTATGCAGATTTGCGGTTTTGGCGTGGTGGCGACGAAACAATTCGCTACCAGTTTAAACGAAATCAGACCGATACGCCATTGACAAAAAAGTTTTCCACTTCTGGCATAAAGACTGTTTTCCAGCTCAGTAGTGAAAAAGCAAAATAAGCAGTGAAGAAGCCACAGTCAACTCCTCATCAAATCATCTAAAAAACGAGAAAGGGGTCTAGAGTTATTTCTGAGTCAACTCCCAAGGTTAATTTTCGAAAGTAATTAACAAAGATTTGAAACTGAAATACATTTCCCCCAAGATGACAAGGAAACCTACGGAAGACGAAGGAGTTTGGGCGGGTTTTGCGAGGTTGTCAATTCGTCAGATTGTTCGGGGGGCTCCCCAGTTTCCATCCGCTTATTGCCTCTCCGCCCCGCCAAGTCGACCCTTTTTCCCACCAAAACATCCTTTTCACTTGCTCTTGCGTCAGAAATTAGATTCCCTACCTCAGTCGATTGAATAAAGTCTATATTTACTCCTTGTTCCGCTATAAACGGAAAGACCCCACGCCCCGCCCACGCTCGGCGATCAATTTGCGTGGACAACGTTTTGGCCCCCCCTTTTTGCCGATAGATGAGTTTCCTCGTGCCGGGAAAGAGACTTCAATATTTGAAGTAAATGTCTGAAATCGAGGTGGGACATTATTTTTGAATCACGTGACAGGTCAACATTCAGAAAAATATGTGCCCATTATAACTCCAGTCAAAATTAGGCTTCTGGCGCACATAATACCCCACGAGTTGGCAATGTTTTTGGGTCCGATATATCGTTCGATATATGTGATTTGACAAAATCAAAATTTATTTTATTTTTTGTCAAAATTTGACAAAATTTACTTTTCAGGCTCATTTTTACCCTTTGGTTCCTTTTAAAAAAACGCTGCAAATTCTTTCACTGGGGTTTATTATTCAATCGGCTTGCGTTCATGATTTGATATTCTACTAAGCTTTGGAGTCTACGTGTTTCACAGGATAGGGCGATTATTGAATTTCAGGAGGCACACAAATATGATCAACTGATCAATTCAAATAGGTATTTTGGTCGAGAACCGATTTACGTGGTCTATGCATATCTCCTGAAATTCAATAATCGCTCTATCACCTGTAAAACACGCACACTTCGAAGCTAAGTAAGATTCAAATCATGAACGCAAGCCTTATTGAATAATAAACCCCAGTGAAAGAATACTTATTTACCCCAGTAATAATATTGAATAATAAACCCCAGTAATAATATTGAATAATAAACCCCAGTAATAATATTGAATAATATTTACCTATATATTATCAGAATGCTTCAACCCGTGTATCGGATACTAACTACACTACAAGTATTCACATCCGCTATCACTCCAGTATCCACATTCACTACAACTCGACGCTATCGGCCGGACAACACTAGGTTACAAACAAACAATAGTAAACGAAAAAACGCAAATGTTGGCACCATAAATCGGGCCATACATCGGGAATCGTTTGACCTACGGACGTGGGGAAGGGCTCATTCGATTCCTAATGGTATGTTCTTCAAATAGGAAAATATTTAGGCCGATTCGACTAGTTTTGAGGTTTTCAGGGATTTTACAAAACTATTACAGCCCTTAAAGGGCACTTTGAATTGAGTGAGGGAGCTGGCTCAAGAATTGGGGCGTCGTCGGACCAAGATGGATTTTTCCTAAAAATTTCAGATTTTTTGCTCCAGCGGTTTCGGAGATATCGTGCGTACGGCGTACGGACGGAAAATTTTTTATTGCGGATTCGGATTCTACACCCTTTGAAACGTAAACCATGAAATTTTCAGGGGGAGTTAGAATTTTTTTTCCAGAGCGATTACAATGGTTTATTATTGAATAATAAACCAACATTATTATTAAAGATTGATACGATATATAGTTTTATGCTCTTTCCAATGGCAAACTTATATTTGCAAATACTTTGAAAACGCCGGAGTTACGGCCGTTTTAGTGACGTAATTTCGAAAACACGAAAAAAATCTTGAAAGTGAAATAACTCAAAAACGAAGCCTCTAAAAAAAAATCTCTAAGAGGCACATTTGTTGGAAACTAGTTATAGAACACGTGTGCCAAGATTTTCGGATCTTACGCTGTACACCCTGTATAACTCCAGCCAAAATTAGGCTCCTTGGAGCACATAATACAAGGTGTCCCACGAGTTGTTCCCCCCTCCTAAAATCGTCAAAATAAGAGTAAATAAACATTTTTTTTTTTAATCATCAAATATTTTTTTGCAAGGATCTAAAATATTATATTTGCGCACACCGCGCAACTGCGCAACCATGCGCAAGCGACACTAACTTTCCTATTTTAAATGGGAACCCCAAATTTTCATTGCAGATCCGGATTCTACCCAAAATTTTATGAAAATTTGATTCTTCAACCAACTTTTTTTATTGCGCGCAAAGTTTCGCAACCCCAAAATTGTCAAATAGTGATCGATGGAGAACTGTTAAGTGTGGCACATGAATTTCCATTATTTTATTAACGCTGATTCAAATGATGCTATCGGTTACTTGATTCGACTCAACTTTCTCGGAATAATGACCTAAATTTGTTTATTTCAGGCGAAAACCATTCATTTATGCCGACTTTCAACTCTCAGATTAAAATGATTTTTCTTGATCACTGAAGAAGGTTTCAATCTCCTATTTTTACATTTTTCAACCTCGACAATCAATCCCAGTAAAAATCTGAAAAAAACGGGAGTCGAAATACGGGACATCCTGTATTGTCGGAGTTGGAGTAATGTTGCTGGGAAGTCGTTTCTGCACCAGATATTGATTCTGGATCCACGAACTCAAATTTTCTTCCTCAACAAAATATCTGTACAGATGTAAATATTTTTATAACAAACATTGAGACGAGCAATTTTTGATTGAGACAGAAAAAAAAAATTACCATCTCTGGCCTCTTTTTTAAATTTTGCGAGGATTTTTTAGCCCTAAAAAAGACGGCTTTCCTTTGAAAAGGTATATTTTTTGGTGTATAATTTGCAAAATCTAATCGATAAACGTATGTTTGTAGAAGTGGAGGAATCGCCGAGGTTTGCAGCTCAACTAGATTAAAATTGCTTCGAAAGAAATATTAATTGAAATAGACGATAAAATCAGTTGAAAATAGGGAAGAATTAACGATTTATCCCAATTACCCCTTCTCCCATAACGAAAATTCATTGTGCTACAACAAGTTTGAATAGTGAAACAAAACTTCAATTGAGTAGAAAATGAATAAAATGAATCGGTCGAGAATTCTCGCTAGAGAAGCGGTAGAAATGATTGGCTGGTGTCCCCTTCGTTCCCCGTCTTGTCAGAAAAAACAAAAATTCCACTTATATTGCACAAATAGACTGAAATTGGGTTGAAAAAGCAATAAGAATCATGAACATTGGTTAAGAATTATAGCCCAAGGAGCGTCGACGGAATTGGTCGAGAAAGAACCATTTTTCTCGGCACTACCTCCTCCAATTTCTATCTTCCGTTGTCAATTCCAAATTTCTGGGGATCGTCGCACAACTGTTCTAAAAATGGTATACAACAACATAACAATCATGAAAATTCATTGAAAATTACAACCTGAGCAGCGTCGTCGAAATTTGTCGGGGAAAAACCGTTTCCACACGTTCTTTCTCTCTCATTGTGAGAGGGCACAAAATTAAATAAAAAAGAAAAAACTAAAGAAAATGAAAGTGGAGAGGATGCCCTGGTTTACCCGACGTCAGTTCTTGGGATTTTCGAAATTGATGGCGATGGGAGAGGGAGAAAGAGATGTAAGGAAGTGCCCCTATAGAATGACTACCAGTTTGGGGCTCCTACCCAACGCAGATGACGCGGGTGGTGATACCACGAAGTGCTCCAGACGAGACGCCCAGCTTGAGTAATTCTGTGGCACTTTTCCCGCACCACACTCCCATCCATGGTGTGGTTGCAGCTGTAACCTTGATGTAGTTAGGCGCCACTCCTTTTAGCTCAGATGCAGGTCGTTTCAATCATATTTACTTTTCTTAACCCTCCAGGTTTGCTCTCCATGTCCACGCTGCCACTGATAACTTGGAGTGTGGCAGAACTATCAGGCTTAATGGCAACGATATCTGGCTTCTTGCTGGGGTCATTCGGCATATGATACAGTTTTTCTCTCTCTTCGCACATCCCAGCCACTGGATGACAATGCACCTGCTATCTGCTTGCCAACTGCATCATGACGGAGAATGCGGCCACTCTGAGTTCGTGGACACGGCTGCACCGCATGATACAGGTTCTCATTCTTACCCTAAGGCACGACAGAGGGTGCCTACTGTCCCATGCCTACCTCTGGAACACCTCACCGCAGTGGCTAGCGTAGTTGGCAGGACGGCGTGAAAATGTTGGTAGTCGCAGGCCCCAATACCCTCTGAATCCCGCTCCATCCATTGGGAGGAAACGAGGGATTCATAGCATTGTTGGAGTTCTTTACCAACCACAGAATGATGCAAATAAATTTAGATCTAGATCATACGGCCACTCCGGCAGACGGTAATTCATACCATAACCATCCATCCTGTTATTACTAAAATAATTATGTCTTGAATTCTTATCTGGAGTCAACTAAGAAATAACATTGTTAAATATTAGGAACATAAATTTCTCTTGTGTGATGCGATTACTGAGACTTTTCTAATACAACGTGTTCTCTCTCTCTCTCTCTCTCTCTCTCTCTCTCTCTCTCTCTCTCTCTCTCTCTCTCTCTCTCTCTCTCTCTCTCTCTCGAGAAGAGAGAGAGAGAGAGAGAGAGAGAGAGAGAGAGAGAGAGAGAGAGAGAGAGAGAGAGAGAGAGAGAGAGAGAGAGAGAGAGAGAGAGAGAGAGAGAGAGAGAGAGAGAGAGAGAGAGAGAGAGAGAGAGAGAGAGAGAGAGAGAGAGAGAGAGAGAGAGAGAGAGAGAGAGAGAGAGAGAGAGATTCCGTCTTAGAAATGGATTCGAATTCAGTTATTTTTGTCTGACTTCCAAGTTGACCCACACCAACCTGGATCCTTCACTCCAAAGGTGCTTTACTCCACAGGGACGTTGTAAGGAGGACAGAAATAACATTAATTTACGTCATATGTGGACTGTTGACCTTCCACAGGCGAGTGTGATACGTTTCATGTCAAAGAGGTGATTTCGCTGATGTAATTATTTTATACCTCTGGTGTTTCGCTACCCCGATAATTAACGATGTTTATTTTCACCTCTGATTAGGTTTTCAAAACCCGCAAAGTAGCAACGAAAACAACTCGATCGAGAGAAAAAGGATTTTTTTTGGGAACGACTCTAATTGTTAGGTGGAAGTGAAAGTGGGGGTTGAGGCCACGTGTCTGCGCCAATTTCGCGCACGCACCAACCGGCTGGAGGTTACGCGGGATCATCTAGGTCAAGGATCCCCCTTTGTTTACAGGTTGGGGGCGGTCGGATGGGGACCCCGCAGCATCCCGCCTCCGGAGGACCGCCTCGCCCGTCCCCTCTGGCCCTCCGTTCGACTTTCCCCGTCGCCGCCTCCCATCTCCCATCCTCTGCCGCCCCCATCCACCATCCTCTGCCGCCCCCGTCCGACCCATCGCTCGCCCCGCGACTCGCCCTCCGCCCGCGGACCTCACCCAACTGCTGAGAGCGTGAGGCGAAACGCATGACCGAGGACCAAGCGGTTCGATATAAGCCTCGCCCTCCCCTCCCCTCCCCTCCACTCCCCACTCCACCTCACCCCGTTTCACTTTCCGAGACAAATTAGAATCAGCCCAACGCAACCTGTTAGCTCAGAAAGGCCCTTCAGCCAACACAAAAGGACTTGGAAAACATTAAGAAAATTACAATTTCAAGTCCAAAGAACCACGAAGCAGGACTTTGTAAAAGGAAACTTTCATGTTAAACTATAATTTTTAATAACTTTCAGCTGTTTGAACACTGAAAGCCTGAAAACCAACACTTTTGCGTGTAATGGTCTATAATAATTTTATAAAAACGAAAGATTTGATTTGTTTGTTGAGTTTGTTGGTACATTACTTAGTATGTAACAGAAGTAGTCTGTGGTACATTATCTAAATCCTGCACATAATCCCGAATCTTGTAATTGTAACCAAGTAGCTAAAAACGCTGCAAATTCTTTCACTGGGGTTTATTATTCAATTGGCTTGCGTACATGATTTGAATTTCTACTAAGCTTTGGAGTGTGCGTGTTTCACAGGTGATAGAGCGATTATTGAATTTCAGGAGATATGCATAGAGCACGTAAATCAGTTCTCAACCAAAATACCTATTTGGATTGATCAGTTGATCATATTTGTGTGCCTCCTGAAATTCAATAATCGCTCTATCCTGTGAAACACGCACACTCCAAAGGTTAGTAGAAATTATCAAGAACGCAAGCCAATTGAATAACAAACCCCAGTGAAAGAATTTGCAGCGTTTTTTTATTGAACCTCAATACCCCCTCACAATAAAAACATCTATAATTTATCAAGTCCTTTAGCACTCGTATTGCGTTAAAATTTCCCCAAATCCAAATCTAAACGATGTAGCCAAAGGCAGACTGATGTAGATTAGGCACACAAATATCATCAACTGATCAATCCAAATAGGTGTTTTGGTTGAGAACAGATTTACGTGGTCTATGCATATCTCCTGAAATTCAATAATCGCTCCATCACCTGTAAAACACGCACACTCCAAAGCTTAGTAGAAATTCCAATCATGAATGGTTTGACCTACGGACGTGGGGAGGGTCTCATTCGATTCCTCGTGGTATGTTCTTCAAAAAGAGTACACATTTAGGCCGCTTCGACTTGTTTTGAGGTTTTTAGGGATTTTACAAAACTTTGATAGCCCTTAAAGGACACTTTAAATTAAGTGAGAGAGCTGGCTCAAGAATTAGGGCGTCGTTGGACCAACATGGATTTTTCCTGAAAATTTCAGATTTTTTGCTCCAGCCGTTTCGGAGATATCGTGCGTACGGCGTAAGGCGTACGGCGGACGGACGGAAAATTGTTTATTGCAGATTCGGATTCTACACCCTTTGAAACGTAAACCATGAAATTTTCAGGGGGGGGGGGGGGGGGGTTAGATTTATTTTTCAAGAGCGATTACAATGGTCTATTATTGAATAATAAACCAAAAGCGGCAATTTCGATTCCAGCATGGGAGATTGATTAAGAACAAAACTATCCACAAGGCCTCTTCAGCTGATCACTGTGTCTCTACAGGGAGTTACATTTCGTGACGGTCACAGGCCAGGAGAAGATTTTACGGAAAATTTCTGATCGAAAATGCCTCTTAGCAATTTTCGTTTACACCCTTGGAAATGCGGTTTTTTTTTAAATTTAAGATTTTTCTCCCTTGTTTGAAATTTCTGAGTGCTTTAGCTTTTTATTATTAGTTAGTGAGACTGTAAATACTAATATTTCCCGCTATACCGTGTTTACAAACAAATAGTAAAGGACTGAATCAGTCATGTTTACGCAAGTGCCTGGTAATCGGCAGTGGGATTATCTTTATTCGATGGCCATTCATTATGTTAAAGGTGTGTGTAGCGCGAAGTTCTATTGCTTTTATTCAACAATGGACATTGCTGAGACAGGTAAGACATTAAATTTCTGCATTCGTTATAGAATATACATTGCGTTCTACCTGTGGATTTAACTTAGCAACTTGTAAATGTATGCCCCTATTCAATAACGAAAAACTATATTAACGCCAAGTTATTCCACGGATTCGTTTGCAGGATTTGTTTCATCAATCCTTCTAGTTTTTAAATGTTGCAATGAATTTTTGCGATTTTTTGCGTTTTGGGTGATACATAATTTTTTTTCAGTACAATTTTGGCAAATAAATTTGATAATAGACCACTTTGTGCTCGCGAATCGTGTCAAAAAATTAATTAGATTTTTAAATATAATTTTTCCCGTATTCTGGGACTTCAATCGTTGAATTTAGGAAAGTTTTAAATTTTAGCAAATCAATTTGATTTTAGACCACTGTGTGCTCGCCAATCATGTCAAAAAATTAATTTGATTTTTTAAATAATTTTTTCCGTGATCTGGGAACCCAAAGTTTGCATATGGACAAGTTTCAGAATTTTGTCCACCTAAATTAGTGATTCAGCCCAGTGTGAAAAACGGTGAAAAACGTCTGCCAAGTGGGTGTGGCACATAGCTTCCTCGTATCCATAACATGACGGTATAGATCATTGAAAATTATTATTGACTAAAGAACTTCGTTCAATTAGGCGAAGTAAATATTGAATTAGGGTAAATTTATTGTTATTTAGGAGCATGTTCAACTATTGAACAGGCTATAAAATAAAGTGATAAATTGACATTGTAGCATTTCGAAAAATAAAATATATGCATCGTTCAATGATGGTTCAATATGGTTCGATCCAAGCTCGAGGCTAAAACTTTATTTTCTCTTTATTACTCACGAAGACTATCCATCTTTACATCAGTCCGAACAATCCCTGAAAATGTCATCGAAATCAGTCATGAACAATCCCTGAAAATTTCATCGAAATCGGTCAAGAACTCCCGGAGTTATGCGCGTAACAAGGATTTCGTTTGCGCATGCGCAGAGACTACTATTGATCCGGAGGTCATGAACCTTATAGGGGACCATCTACTCATCAAACCGAACAATTCCTGATAATCAAAATCGGACTGTAACTTCGTGTGGTTTTGCCCGTAACAAGGATTTGCTGACAAACAGACAGACACGGAACCAAAATTGTTCAGAAAGGTCTAAAACGCAAAATGCGAGTGGAATTTTTGATTTTGGAGACAAAAACATTTTCACATTCCGAAAGTGAAAACAACGCTTCCGCTACCTTGGTAGACTCGGAAGCAAAATCAGCTTGAAAAGGACACATTGGCAAATCGTGGAGAGGTCAACTTTTTTCAAACGCTCATGAGTCCCTGTGAATTTTAGCCTGTAGTGCTAAAAGATGCGCCAAAATCTAGGCTTTCCAGCCTCTATAACCAGATTTGAAATTCCGTGTAGTTTTCTGGGAGAAAACTGCTTTTCAGGTATGGAAAACTTGGTTTTCCACTGGATACTCCGGTTTTTCATCGTGCTTTTCATCTGGTAAAAAGAAAATTCGAACTCGGATTTTTTTAAAATTATAAATGAAGCGTAGTAACAAATTGTACATTTTTACTGTAGATACTGTTTTTCTACCAGGCGAATCAACGCTTGATGAAAAACCATTTATTCGTTTTTTAAAAACATTGAGTTAAGCACCTTTAGCGGTTTTTTGGGTTGCCTGAAAAATTATTGGAAATGGATTTATGAAGTTTTGTAAAAAAGCTCCTCAACTGTTTGAAGACTGACACTTGTACATCACCTAACATGGGGAGCCCATATTAACTACTTGGTTGGTAGGATTAGATATCGCATCAGGCAACTAAAATCGCTGCTCAATGAGCACTCTCCCTTATCACTTACCACGAAGAGATTAATATATTTATCTTTAATCCGTCCGATATGGTATTATTCGTGCGGTCTCTGGGGTTCTGCGGCAGCAACCCATATTAAAAGAATACAAGTAACCCAGAACCGGATTCTGCGGCTCATCACGAACGCACCATGGTATGTAACAAACAGTACGCTCCACAACGATCTGAACATACCAATGGTCAGCGAAGTCATAGCAGAGATGTACTGTTCCTTGAAAAAGAAAATGGAAGGACACGAAAATCCTACGGTAGCCAGAATAGCAGAAACCCCCACCCCACCAATAACACAAAGAAGACTGAAACGGAAAAGGCTACAAGATTCCTTCATACTGTGATATTCAACTATAGATGTGCATCGATTTATTCTGGAAAAAAAAACCCTAAGTGATATATTTTAGTTGTTATTTATTTATAGCTATAATATTAACCGTTATGCACTTATTCATTCTAAATTGTTAACTATAATTCTAATTTATATATCTATATGTAATTATTTATTCTTACTATCGGGCTGGGAAATTGGATTTCCTGAAGCTGAGCAACTGGTTGTTGGACACCCACTGGGGTGTACCATTATACACGTATCTCGTCAATTAGGCTTCCAGCCTACTATAAAGTTTACTTAGCTCAACTGTAAAGCTTATAAAGCAATAAAGTTACATTATTTAAAAAAAAAAAAACTGTTTGAAGATAATGCTAAATGTGAACCCCTCACCTATTTTTCCTCACCCTCACCCCAACCCGAGCAAAACCGGGTAAACCAGCTGTCATTTAAAAACCCATAATTTAAATAAATTTTTTTCAATTTGAGGATAGGTTTTTGTTTCAAATGATTATTATTTTAACACGGAACATGTTTTTAGCCGGGCCTATCTAGTAAAAAAGCGTTATACAGAAAGTGTCACGAAATTGTTCTGATAGATTTCACGTACAACCGATCTGTTTCAAGGGAAATGAAAGTTGTTCAGTTTTCGACGGACGAAAATCGTTCTCCATTCGTTGGAAAGCTCTCGATTTATCACGCAGGCCTGGCGTACTTGTTGTTGGTATTTATGTCGTGATTTAATTTTATGTATGTTATTATATAGATGTAGTAAACAATGCCGCTTGTTTTCTTATTGTCACTTGGTTGTCATGTTGGTTAGAGTAGACGCTCACTCGACACGTGGATAACATCGACACAACTAACTATATCAGTTACTTTAGTTATCATAAACCTATTCTGTCTATCACTTCGACGTAAACAATAAAATTCTTTTTCTTCGAACAGTTCATTGTTTTTTACAGACAACATACTTAAAGAGAAAGAGGAACAAGTTGAAGCTAAAAACATGTTCCATGTATTGTGATGTTAGCCACTAAGGCTCAAAGCAGGTACGAGGCGCGGAGCGCCGAGTTTTGAAACAGTGTTAGTATATGGCGTGCAAACATTTGTATCTTCGCTGATCTTACCTTGTTTTGAGGAGGATCGACTATCATCTCTTCACAGCTGGCGGCCTGAAACACAAACAAAGCGAAAGTCAGAAACACGTCAAGAAATATCGGGATATTGAAAAGAGCACACGTCACCCGCTCGAGGCGAGCAAATACACAAATGTACAATTTCACAAAATAACAACAATAATATAAACAAATTGAGTAAAGAATCATGCACAATTAAAGACATATCTTATAGTTCTGGGAAAAAACACATTGGATTTTCAAGTAGGGGAATGCAATTGTGGTACTGTATGGGGCCTCGTTCGCCCGATCATGGAGTATGGGAGCCCCATATGGTCGCCATTCTACGGGGAGTATAAGGATCGTCTGGAGAGTGTTCAACGTAGGTTTTTGCGGTATCTCTGCTTCAAAACGAGAGTCCCGGCTACCCATGATCAGTTGGCTGCTCTTGCAGCAAAATATAACCTGCCCAACTTGATTGACCGTCATTTTATGGCGGACATAGCATTTTACCATAAATTGGTCAATGGTGCTATTCACTGCCCATCCCTGTTGTCAAGAGTGGACTTCCAGGTTCCAAGCTACGCAACTCGATCCAACTCATTGTTTGTTGTGCCATTTGCTGCATACAACTACCTTCTTCATTGGCCTATGCTTCGAATGCCACGTCAACCTAATGCGCTCATAGAATCCACGGGCATTTTTTTTTTTTTTTTTTTTTTTTTAGCAATACTTCTCCAGCAAAAGTGACTAAACATCCTTTACCAACTGTCTCTTACTTTTTCTCTCACACATTAAATCTGTTCTTTTTTCCTTCAATATTTATCTCATTAACTGTATTTATTTCTATCTGCATTGTTATGTAGCGTATGCTTTCTTTTTGTAATTGGCGATTGCCGTGTAATAAATAAATAAATGTGGGGTAATACCGTGCATCGGGTAATGCCGCCCATGGCTGTTTCGGATGTTTGAATCGACACCAGAAACGTGGGAATGTGCGCCGATCCTAGAGAAATGTCCCGCCAACTAGGTTCTAGCGTTACCCTACCTGCATAGTTACAATTCTTGACGTGAGTGCAGTGAGTATTTTTCCGAATCGTTTGATGTTATTTCTTGTGTATCGGAAATAAGCTATGTAAGTCCCATTTTCAACTCTTTTGGTTTATTATTGAAAAATAAACCATTGTAATCGCTCTGGGAAAAAAAATTCTAAACCCCCCCCCCCTGAAAATTTCATGGTTTAAGTTTCAAAGGGTGTAGAATCCGAATCTGCAATACAAATTTTTCCGTCCGTCCGCCGTACTCACGATTTCTCCCAAACGGCTGGAGCAAAAGATCTGAAATTTTCAGGAAAAATCCATCATGGTCCGACGACGCCCCAATCCTTGAGCCAGCTCTCTCACTCAATTTAAAGTGCCCTTTAAGGGCTGTAAAAGTTTTGTAAAATCCCTAAAAACCTCAAAACAAGTCGAAGCGGCCTAAATTTATATCTATTTGAAGAACATACCATGAGGAATCGAATGAGCCCCTCCCCAGGTCCGTAGGTCAAACCATTCCCGATGTATGGCCCGATTTATGGTGCCAGCATTTGCGTTTTGGTTTATTATTCAATAATAAACCATTGTAATCGCTATGGAAAAAAAAATTCTAACCCCCCTGAAAATGTCATGGTTTACGTTTCAAAGGGTGTAGAATCCGAATCTGCAATACAAATTTTTCCGTCCGTACGCCGTACGCCGTACGCACGATTTCTCCCAAACGGCTGAAGCAAAAAAGCTGAATTTTCAGGAAAAATCCATGTTGCTCCGGCGACGCCCCAATTCTTGAGCCAGCTCTTTCACTTAATTTAAAGTGCCCTTTAAGGGATGTCAAAGTTTTGTAAGATCCCTAAAAAACCTCAAAAAAAAAAGTCAAGGCGGCCTAAATTTGGTAAAAACCCTGATGTTTTTGTTTTGATCGCAGTAACCTAGTGATGTAGTGAATGTGGATGCAAATGTTGGCACCATAAATCGGGCCATACATCGGGAATGGTTTGAGCTACGGACCTGGGGAGGGCTCATTCGATTCCTCGTGGAGTGTTCTTCATAAAGAGTGCAAATTTAGGGCGCCTTTACTTTTTTTGAGGTTTTTAGGGATTTTACAAAACTTCGACAGCCCTTGAAGGGCACTTTAAATTAAGTGAGAGAGCTGGCTAAAGAATTGGGGCGTCGTCGGACCAAGATGGATTTTTCCCGAAAATGTCAGATCTTTTGCTCCAGCCGTTTCGGAGATATCGTGCGTACGGCGTACGGTGGACGGACGGAAAAATTTTTGTTGCAGATTCGGATTCTACACCCTTTGAAACGTAAACCATGAAATTTTCAGGGGGGGGTTAGAAATTTTTTTTCCAGAGCGATTACAATGGTTTATTATTGAATAATAAACCAAAAAAATGTTGGAATGTACTGAAAAAGATGTCGTAGTTCATCTTATGACTCAAAACGAAGGTTCTGACACCTATTTAAGGATAGTTTTTTGGCCATGGCTCAAAATTTTGGGGGTCAGGAGATTTTTTGGACCTTGGATTCGAATTCAGCACCGAAAAATACGTAGGGATACCCAGGTCTACTTTACGAATCTTGACTATTTTTGTGATACTGTGTAATCGAACCCAATGAATCGATTAACCATTAATCTAAACGCATTAACATCCAACTGAAAAAATAATCGATTTTAGAGACAGGACATCGACAATTTCGATACATCAATACCCATCCCGACATCTCATTTATTCTAAAACCTCCCACAACTCGGGAAGCCACCGAATACCTAGCAAACCACACGATTGTCATCGAATTTGTCATACTTTTTTACAGTAAATAATTGCTTGAAAGGCCACGCTATTACACTTATGTAACCGATGGATGATTCTCCCTACAGCACAGTTCAAGAAGTTATTTCTTCAATTTGCTCACTCCTTAGATCAGAAGACTCTTAGTGCCGATTTTACGATCGACAAATACATAAAGCTCGAAGTTAGCACGTCGTTCGGCGATTTGATGGAGAATTCCGTTTCGTTTTTTCTTCACGGTTTTCCCGCCGAACTGATCCATTAAAAAAATCGTATTGCTAAGTAAAGGATGCATTACAGGGATCTGCCTAAGTCCGGTTTTTATACGATCACTCTCACAAACATAGGGTAAAAGCACCAATTGTTGACACTAAGCCAAATGTTGACACTTCAATTTCAAAATGTAAAAATAAGGTATTGTGCCACTGTAGGAACTCGAAATCGGCGTCGTTCTGCTAATAAGAAAGTAGTTATTGAGGTCGGCCGCCTCCACTAGTTATAACATACTATATAAATCATCTAGCTGATATGGAAGCCGATGAGAGCTAAAGCAGATACTCCAGCGACGGCAACCTTGTCCAACATCGTAGTGAGTTAAGTCGACAAATTTAGACTTTTTAAGTGAAATATTGCGAGTAAAAATTGTCATTTCACGTCTTTTGCTATATGAATAACATAAGGAAGAAGAGTAACGTTTTAATACCCTAAATTTCAATAGAAAACCACGGTTATGTTCGGTGCCATCATTAGGTCTCATGAAATAGTTTACTGTCCTAATGTTGACACCTGTGTCAACGTAGAGGTGGGTAGTGAGTGAGTGACCTTGTCTTAAAGAACTTCTCTTTCAAGTGAACTTGTCCCAAATGACCTGTGGAAGGAAGACCTGCAGTTCATTACAAGACGTTTGCGACAGCATGGCTTCCCATGGCCAACATCGGAACTACTCAGACGGTTGCCAAATTTTTGTGGCAAGTGAAGTTCGCAAACCTGCAGGTCGCAAACGTCTCTTGCTGAGGAGTCTTGGCTCAATATAACCGTTCACTCTACCCACCTAACAACCTGGGCAGGTCGCCGTTCCTTTACAGCAGATTCTACTATTCAAATAAAATTTATTCATGAGGACTCGGAAAATTACCTCGTTTTGGTACCTATCACTGTTTTACTCAGAGGTACTCATGTAAGGAGTACAGTAGACGTCTGGCATCTACCGAACCCTGACTGTACAAGAAGATAATTGAGTTCCCATTCATTCAGAAAGTGAATTGTGGAGCAAACTGCAGGTCGCATTGATCCTCAGAGTGAACTGGTGAACTTTGGAGCGACCCGCAGGTCGCATTCATTCACTGAGTGAACTGCAGGTCCCAATCATCCACAGAGTTAACAGGTGAACTTCCCCCACTGACCTTGTCTTTGAACTGAGTGACCTGCAGGGAGTCCACTCTCTCAGGTGACCTGGGTTTACACACCTCTATGTCAACGTTAGGGGAAGTCGTTGATTTAGTTGCTAAGGTGATATTTGGATGTGAATAATTTCGTAGTGTATCAAGACGCTTGAATTTCTTAATTCAAGGGAGTGGAACCTTAAGTTGACATCGTCTGATCCAAATGTTGACATTCACTTCCTAAAGTTATCATTTTTTTTCTTGAATAGAAAACGTTATTTTATCAATACATTAGGTAGGTAGGTAGTTATTGTTGTGCACTTTCTTGATTTGTTGTACTGGTGGATACTTTCAGTATAGTTTTATATATTTTTTTAAATATTCCTCCGACGTTTCTCTTCAGGGACTGGGGCTTCTTCACAGACTGAAAGGCCATAATACTGAGTTCAGTTATTGTTGTGGGCACAGAACCTGTTAGTTTTTATACCCACACCTACCAGGTCTACCTAATATTAGGCTAAAAATGTAACTATGTATTCTTTGCTGAAATGTCAAAAACCTTGAAATATATTTTAACACGTTTTGAATTTCTTTCGTTCATTTATAGGCCTTGAGTAACAACTTCAGAACAGCGAAGGGTCAATATTCAAATTGGTGTCAACTTTAGGAACTGATAATGTCAACATTTGGAATTTTCTCGAAAAAATGTGTCAACATTGGGTGCAAAAAGGCATGTTTGAAAAAATTGTTTGTGATAATAAAAAAAACTATTTTGGTAAGTCCAATACGTGCAAACTGTTCACAAGGAACTCACAATTCATAATAACTACCTAAAAGTTTTATTTTCTTGAACACTTTTGTAGAACGCGGAATTGAATGATTTGTCTCTCTTATAGTGTCAACAATTGGTGCTTTTACCCTAATTATCGAACAAAATGAGCAAGAAAATTGGATGGGAATTCTAGTAGGTATAAAGCCCGGTCCACACGCTACGTTTTGCAAAACGTTTCAACTCTGCATAGTTTCAAGGCTGAATGAAAAGTTGTAAGTTTGAGCCTCCAGACGGTACAGTCTTGACGGTGCAATCTCGAATTTTCCGATCAGTTTAGTGTGATATCTCCATGGAGAAAGTTCTGCTGTGAGTTCTGCGATCGAAAAACTACAATCTGAAGGAAAAAATGTATGGTGGATTTAATTTTTGCGCATGCGCAGCGTGATGTACACCTAAGCTTGTTACAAAAATTCAGGAGACCGAACATGGGTCTAGCAGACATCTACGCCTTCTAGAGGGAGGTCGACATGTATTGCGGGTCCGTCACGCTAATTCTAAAGCGGATAGAATAATGATAGACCATTCTTTCTCGACTAGTTTCAATATTTGAGCGCGAGCGGTCCACTAGAACCTGAGAAAATTGTGAGTGGTGAATTTTACGTTTGCGCATGCTCTGAGAGATATATTTATTGGTAATCGATTAAACTTATAGGGGACCATACAACCACACGGGGACGTAACTAGGGGGGGGGGGGGGGGGGGGGGGGGGCAAAAAAGTGACAGCTTGTTCTTTTAAATATTATGACCGTTTGGAGTAAATTTGGAAATATTTACTAAAAGAAAAAATAATATAAATAAGGAGTGCAATAGGCCTACAAGAAAGGACAAAGGATATAGAAAACGTATACTTCGCGAGGCGAGAACTAGCCTTGAGCGGCCGTATGCAGGGTAGTTGACGAGGCGAGTCTACTCCATTCGAACTTTTGGTTTATATTTGCCAAAACGGCCTCCATGACGCCTATCCCAATATAACCACAGCTTTGAGAATTTTTCTTACAATACCCGTTTGTGTAGCATCGAATGAAAGAAGTTTTAGAAAACTGAGGATAATAAAAAAACTACATCAGGAACTTGACAGGACAACAACGACTAAGCAACTTGGCCATCATATCAATAGAGCACAAAATAGCTTCAGCACTATCTTTTGATGGTATCATTAAAACATTGCAGCAAAAAAAGCCCGACAATTTTCATTTTAAAGTTTGTTTAGGGCTTCCATTTCGTACAAAAATTATTTATCAGCTATTAGTTTGTTGAATTCAATAAAAATTATATGGTATTTTACAATGAGCACTTACTTACCAAACCTTCCTCCTTTTAGTAAAAGAGTTTATAGATAGTGAATAAATCAAATTAATTATATTTATATTTTGGTTCATTGGTGTGAGTCATGAGATATCGGGTCTATGGGGGGGCACCAAATTTATTTCTTGACCTGGGTGAAATACGGGCGAATCTGCTCATCCCTTAAACATTTAATTAAAATCTGATGTAAACCGCAGGAATTAAGCTTCTGAAGAGGATCTGCTGACACACATACGCAAACAAACGAGACGAAAGTTGAAAAAGAATGATCAAAAATGCAAAATGTGAGAGGAAATTTCGATTTTGGAGAGAACAAATGTTTCATCTCCAGAAAGTTAAAACGAAGCTCTTCCGCTACCTAGGTAGACTCGGAGGCAAACAATCGACCTTTTGGATTCAACGAACTCAACAAACCACTGCTTTTAAGGAAGTTTCCTTAAAAGTTTATTTGGTGGGTGATAAATGAGGCGAGTTGGTCTTGAAACATTCTGCTGATAGTGCTTAAATATCTTTGTTAATGGTATTGTCATCTTGTCATTATGGAGTTGAATGACATCTGTAGCATTTATGGGCATCTAGGGCGGTAACGAGTAAATGCCTCAGGAACTATGAGTCATGAGACAATCCAGGAAGTGACGTGATAATAAATTGAGATTACCTGACCGACTTCGATAACCTCAGCAGACCTCTGATCCTACAAATTGGGGAAGGAGAGGATAGGGGGCGTTCTGTTCTTTTATAGACTTTGATTAAGACCGCCCTGTCTATTTCCTGAAGCAGAGAACAATGGGTGTATACGATTTAGGGATAAGGAGGAGGATTCTCCTGAACGAGAAAAGCTTAGCGGCGGTTACGGCAAAGTTTTGAAGTGAAAACTTCTTTAGGCGCGCTTAGCACTTTTCACGTATGGGCATTGAATGAGGCTGAGCCGTCACGCTCGGCTATGTAACGTTCATTCGGTTAAAGTCGGCCAAAACACAGCCATGTGATCTATTCAGTCATGTGATCGATTATAGTCAACTAATCTGGTGCTAGAGAGTTGAACTGTTTAGTTCCGAAAATTGGTAGTAGAGTGCATTGGCATCGATCAATTATTTGAATTTCTACTAACCTTTGGAAGGTGCGTGTTTCACAGGTGATAGAGCGATTATTGAATTTCAGGAGGCACACAAATATGATCAACTGATCAATCCAAATAGGTATTTTGGTTGAGAACCGATGTACGTGCTCTATGCATATCTCCTGAAATTCAATAATCGCTCTATCACCTGTGAAACACGCACACTCCAAAGCTTAGTAGAAATTCAAATTATGAATGCAAGCCAAATAAATGAAATTGAATAATAAACCCCAGTGAAAGAATTTGCAGCGTTTCATGTATATCAGAATGCTTCAACCCGTGTATCGGCTACAAACCCTTTTAGGAGTTCACTCCAGTATCCACATTCATTACATCACTTGGTTACTGCGATCAAAACAAAAAAACTCTTGTTTCTTTTGATCGCAGTAACCTAGTGATGTAGTGAATGTGGATGCAAATGTTGGCAGCATAAATCGGGCCATACATCGGGAATGGTTTGAGCTACGGACCTGGGGAGGGGCTCATTCGATTCCTCATGGAAAGTTCTTCAAAAAAAAAGTCCAAATTTAGGACGCCTTCACTTTTTTTGCGGTTTTTAGGGATTCTACAAAACTTTGACAACCCTTAAAGGGCACTTTAAATTAAGTGAGAGAGCTGGCTGAAGAATTGGGGCGTTGTCGGACCAACATTGATTTTTCCTGAAAATTTCAGATATTTTGCTCCAGCCGTTTGGGAGAAAACGTGCGTACGGCGTACGGACGGACGGAAAATTTTTTATTGCAGATTCGGATTCTACACCCTTTGAAACGTAAACCACGAAATTTTCAGGAGGGGTTAGAAATTTAAAACAAACAAAAAATTAAACCCGTCTAGTTGAAGTTTTCACTTCTATCGTGTGGTCTGAAGCACACACTCAATTTTTTTTTAATCAAGGTTTACTCGATAAACAGGAGATCTCAGCTGTAAATCAACAATATTTTGTATCACCAACTCCGGTTCAGATTAATCAACGGTCAAGCACGCTAAATTGACGATCAAAATAAGTGTTAACTATCAAGGGTAATTCCAACACTATTTCATGGTAGCAGAGCATGGTTTCATATGAGGCACATTGTACCTATATTATATGTGCTAAGTTTTGGATTAAGATGCTCATTTTCTCTCCATTAGCCGGGGAATTTTAAAATACAAAATATTGTCGCGTTGTGTTGTTCGGATTAGCTAGCATTCGTTGAATCAGTTTTTGCGGTACAAAGCAATTAATGATTGCATGGCGTTTAAATATATCTTCCACGTAATTACTCAGCGTTTCTATTTCACCTTGAGGTGGGTTGAGATGTTTTAACGCCAGCTGTCGTAAAGTTGTAGCTGATAATAACTCTCCTTTTAATCTGTTAGTATACTTTACTTTAGGTTATCGAAGGTGTCAGCAATGTTTCAAATAGCTGAACCCTGATTTCAACACTACCTCATGGATATGTGACGGAATCAAATCATTCAAGTGTGACAACGGTATTGAAAACCTGACAACCGACGAGAGGTGACACAGTGTAAAGAATAGTACTACATCTATTGCTGCTTCGTAGTATTGAGGTACTTTTTGGATATTTACTGAAGCGGGTAGCCTTCTCATAGAGGCATGCCTCAATTTAAACCAGGCTCACTTGTGTGGTACACAGATGGGCCCGTGATGAATGGGGCGGCAGGTCTGGGGATCAAACGCCCCAATTTCAAACTGGCCAAGCCTCTAGGTTCGACTGCAACCATATATCAAGCGGAAACCCATGCTATAGAAATATGTGCACAAGAGATTGCCAGGAAACGACTCAAAGGTGCAACAATATATATACTATCTGACAGCCAAGCAGCACTAAAGGCTATTTCTGCCTTCTCGGTAACTCCAAAGCTGACTTGGAGTTGCCTAAACTCCCTCAACGCTGCAGCCCGGGGCAACAAACCGACGCTGCTATGGGTGCCTGGTCATGAGGGAATAGAGGGCAACGAGGAAGCTGATCGCCTTGCTAAAAAGGGATCAGAGTCCAACCCAATTGGACCTGAACCCCAACTAGGGGTTACCAAGAGTTATATAACTCAACAGTTTCAGAAATGGGAGGACAAAACACGCACAGAATAGTGGCACAACACTCCTAAGCAGAGGCAAGCCAAGCGGTTCCTCTCTATTTCAAGGAAACGCGCAAAAGCCCTTCTATCATTGAGGCACAAAGACCTTCGCAAACAAGTGGGTCTTCTTACTGGCCACTGCCCCCTAAGGTACCATCTAAACAAAATGGGTAAGGCCAGGACAGTAGAATGCCGGCTCTGCTGCGAAGAGGCGGAAACAGCAGAACACATCCTCTGTAATTGTCCTGCTGTTGCATCAACTAGATTCCAGCATTTCGGGAAGGGTGCCCTAACACCCACTGATGCTCCCCTCTCCATAATGTTACTGTTTGTGCCCCTTATAATCATATCATTCCACTTATGATTATATTAATCATATCATTCTTATGATCATATATAAGATGAGCTTTGATGATGTGCCTTCAGCTCATGTTAGTTACTGATGAACCGTCGAAATCGATTCAACTGTGTAACTCTTTACTTTCGTGGAAATATAGACAACGTTCTATCTAACTCCGTTTTTATTGAAATGGGTTTCCACAACTTCGTCGCTAGTGACTTGGTCCTTTCTTCTTGTAGTTTAGTTCTGCTGCATTCTGCCCTGCTTCTTGTTTTGTTTTTTCTGAATTCGGCTATCTCTTTGGTCTTCCTCTTTACCTTTGAAATTTCTAGATCTAGATTTCTCCCGTCTAGAGCGATTCAGGCATTACTTCTGCCTAATGTTACACCTTGTTTTGCCTTCTCTGCTATGATTTTCTCACTTTCCATTTTTTCTCTCTCATTCATTTCCTGTTCTTCTCGCCATTCCTTCTCAGTTTTGCAGTAATGACGTTTTACAAGTCGTTTCTCATATTTTAAGGGCATTGCTGACTCAACGTACGGAAGACTGAGCTCTTTAAACCAAACGCTATTCAATCTCGCTGTTTCGTCATCCCAGCTGGGAAATCTGTGGTGTTTCCATGGGGTTGATTACCCGAGATCTCTGAATAAATAGGATGTGCTGCTCGATTGTCGGTTGTAAAGGAATAGCAGTAGCATCAATCCAGTAACATTGGTAGAACTTTCATGAGCAACAGCCTCTCCTTCAGTCTTACGGCGAGAGTTCTCATTCTCTTTGGGCGTCCACTTACTGGAAAACATACTTTTTTCTTGGAAGCAATAAAAAAAGATGAAAACTAGAATATTTCTCAACGAAAATAGACCAAAATTTATTAAAATATGAAAAGTGAGACGTTTTCCAGTTTGTGGACGGGCGTCCACTAACTGGAAAACAAGAGATTTTGCAGACCAGTGTGTGGACACCTCATAAATCACTTGGAACATTAATTTTACCGATTCTGAAGCATTTTACTAGTACTTGATTATGAAAGGAACTTGTAAATAACAAGAAATTGAAGAAAAAAAGGTGGTAAGTGGGGTTTAAAATTTGGGACACAGGAAAGGGTCTTATCACTCAACTCGTGTTCCAAAGGGACTTGAAGAAGGGTCGCCATTCTTTTTTTTTTGTTATCTTTTGCTAATTTCTTGAGAACAATATTTGACAGACCCCCCTTTGAGATACCAAAATAACTACAGGTAACAACTCCTCTGCTAACATCGCTCCAGACCTTATTTAAGCCATTTTACTGCGGACTTGTCCACAAACTGGGGGTCGTCCACAAACTGGGCAGGTCACCCTATGCCGTTGGAAAAACAAAAAATTTCTTTCCCAGTCTTTAATAATAATTTTTTTTGAAACTAAGGGGGAAAATAGCCAAATAAATTTTGTCCCAAATTTTTAAAAAAAATTTTTTTTTTAATGGGTCATTGTCCCCCTTAATTTTAATGATACGTTTGAGCCTGTAAGCTTAAAAAATGCGCAGAAGTCTCGGCTTCCCAATGGCATATGTAATTTTCAGGTTTTAGAGGAAACTTTTATGGGGAAAATTTAGATTTTATTTTTTAAAAAACGTGTATTTTAAAATTTGATGTTTTTTTTTTTTTTTTTTTTTTAAAGAGAATAAAACCTACATAACTAAAACCTTTTTTCTTTTTCTGGGTGTAGAATATATCATGTCAACGGTGTCATCTAAAAAAATTGAGTTTTAGTGAGAGCATCCGCGGAATGAAATGATGTAAATCAACTGTTGAATGTCTCCCGTTCTTCCTGATTTCGTGAGGTTTGATCCCGTTGGTTGTTATGATTTCCTCTTCTTATCGTTGATAGAAACATCGTCACGTGCAAAATGTTGAGTATGATTATGCGATTAACGGTCAAAGGTAGATCCACACACCTGTTCGATTACACCAAATGTGCTTGAAAATACACGTTTTTTTACATTAAATCAACACAAACAGACCAGGTCTATTTTTACGAACCCCATGACTTTTATTTAACAAAAAAAGTTAAGAGTTCACCTTGGATTTGCATTTCCCCCAACCATTGCAGCTTGCTAGTATGAAG